>NIJG01000123.1:3486772-3620446 GCA_002201625.1 Euglossa dilemma
CGATGAAACATCTCGAACGAAGATAAATAGAAATGGAAAAATAAAATCTTGAAGAGGAAAGAATAATTGAACCGTAAAAAAAGGAAAAATAATTAAAATGTGAAAAAAAAAATAATTAACATCTGAAGACAAAGAAAAAATGATTATTAAATTGTTTAAGGGGGTGGGGTGACCAAAATTTACGGCCATTTTCCACGCGTAATTTTCTAATCGAGTCGATTCTATTTTATTGACTAGCTTTCCGTGGAAAAGGAAAAAAAAATTATTAAGTATCCAACGATAAAACATATCGAACAAAGATAAATAGAAATGAAAAAATAAAATCTGGAAGAAGAAAAACTAATAAAAACCTAAAAGAAGAAAATATAATTGAAACTTGAAAACAAAAATCATTAACATTTGAAGACAAAGAAGAAATTATTATAAAATTGCTTAAGGGGTGGGGTGGCCAATCCCGACCTCGCTTCGAACCCCCACCCCTTCCACAGACTACCAAAATTTAGATGCGTCACTTCCAAAGTCGAACCGACAAATGACTCGAACAAAACGCGACACCCTTTATATAGCCTCGGATGGACGAACATCGACGAAGATTTCCGTATTTTTCCGATTTCATTAATTATTATTTCTCCGCGTTAATAGTCAATAATTTATTAATTTCCTTACTTATCAACAATTTTTTTATTAGCAATAACTTTGATACTCTTTACATTTTTTATAAAGTACGTACTTGCATAGAAATATATCTCCCAAAGCGAATTCCTCTTAGAAAAGCTCGTATTTCTCGAAAACCGAGGGTGATAGAACAATTCCGTTTCTGGAATATATACTCCGTGAGAAATCCTAATGGATATTACAGACTGGAGAAAAAGTTGAAATTCGTTGGACAGCGTAATTAAAGTATAGTCGGAAATTCGGAATAAAATTTGCCCTTTCCGCGAACTGCGCTCCATTAGCGACAGTAAGCCGGCAATTTACGCGTTTCCTCGCGAGCAGGAATCTCTCGCGGAGCGGAAAGTATGCGGGAAACACGGGTTCTCCGTTTGGTAATTCGAGCGCGGGAAATTCGAACGGCGGTTTCCTGGTAAAACGGGAACGTGTCGGAGGTTGGCGGAAGTTACTTTGGCCGGTTTCAGCCGGAACCCGGGGCCGGTTCGCCGTTGAAAAGTCGCGGGATATAATTAATCGGAGTGGGACGCCTCGCCGGGTCATTAAGATCGCGACGTGGGTAGTTAATTGGCCTGGAGTCGACGCTTCGATAAAAACGGAGCGAGTCGGTGCACGCTGATTCTCGAATTACACGCTAATCCGGCCCGACGAGCGATTAAGAGCGACCTCGAGCGGATGAAGAGGGAGAATTAATGGACCGTCGACCAGAGGCGGCCATCTTGGCGCCCTTCGAGCCTCTGCCTGTTCTTTTCCACCGCGAAATTCATTTTATATCCTTGAGGAACCATATTCGCATCTACGAGTCCACCTATCCGTGATTTCCACCAAATATCTCCACGTTACAATCGTCAAAAGTCTAGCCAAAGCGTGATAAGTATTTCAGTAACACCGTCCATATTCGAATTAATACATGAAGTTTTCAAATATTTTACCAATTTCTTAAATTAATTCCAAAGTTACAAAATTAGAAGATAGTTTTATTATCGCAAGAAATTATTAACAGAAAATTAATCATAGAATCATTAACGCCAGAGTTTCTAAATGTATCTCAAATTTCTTAAATTAATTTCGCAATTATGAAATCACGAACTTCAGGGATAATTTTACTATCGAATAAATTGTTTTCAAATCCGACAGAAAATTAAAAAATTGAACGTGTTCCTTTGGAAGTATCGAAAGCGTCGCGTTTCGAAATGTGTCGCAAATTTTGTAAATTAATTCCGACTTATTAAACTTTCATACAGACGCTGCGTCTGACTATTAATATCCTTACTACTGTTTAGGAACGAAATTTATCGCGGCACCGACTTCCAATATTTTACGTAACGCGTATATAAGCAGACGATCTCGTGGAAAATGAAACTCGTTCGCGAGACTGGACCTTGGATCGTACTTACTGCGACACACCGCGTTTAAACGACAGCGTTAAATTTATTTTATTGCCGGTTATTTTTATTATTAGCCAGCTTATTGTACTTTACACGCGAAACCTCATTATACGTATCGCTCTATTTATAAAGACTTGGAACCGAACCATCGCAGGTACACGAGTGTCACTGTACATGCTTTATACCTTTATTTTCAAGCTTTTACTTGGATCTTCCTCGTGAAATCTCGCAGACGTCGTCTAGCAGACTGGATTCCGAATATTTCGCTATCCAGAGGATAGATAGCAAGAATTATACCGGTAAATTACAGCGCACGACGCCAGTCGGTCGGAAGTTTCGATTGAAACGGCAATTTTCTCGGGTCGACTTTTTACTCGGCGACGTCCAAAGAGAGGAACCCCGCGGATCGATCCCACTTCCGGCACCACGTCGAACTTTTAATTGTTACCCCGGTGTTTGCTTTATCGAACGATCTCCCGAACTTTTCGAAACAAATCTCACCCCGAGCTACTTTGTCGTCCAATCATAATATCGTCTTATTTCCTCTAATTACCAGACCCACGGAAACTTCTACCAAATTGCATTTCCATGAATAAAATCGAATCATCCGGTAGGGACCTTCTTTCGGAGCTTAAAATGTTGTTAAATTTATCCATAGCATTTTCGTAACAACGTATTTATTTATTCATTGAACTCCTTCCAGAGCTTAAAATTTTGTTAAATTTATCCATAGCATTTTCATAACGAAATATTTATTTATCCGTTGAACTCCTTCCAGAGCTTAAAATTTAGTTAAATTTATCCATAACATTTTCGTAACGATACATTTATTTATCCGTTGAACTCCTTCCAGAGCTTAAAATTTTGTTAAATTTATCCATAACATTTTCGTAACGATATATTCATTTATCCGTTGAACTCCTTCTAGAGCTTAAAATTTTGTTAAATTTATCCATAACATTTTCGTAACGAAATATGTATTTATCCGTTGAACTCCTTCCAGAGCTTAAAATTTTGTTATAGTTATTCATAGCATTTTCGTAACGAAATATTTATTTGTCTGTCGTTAAATATTGTATTTCCTGGCTGAGGATTTTTAAGATCGATTTAATGATAGCGTATGATATTTTATACTTGGTTTAATACCGCTGTTACTCTTACGTTTGTCGAAATGATCCGAATCTCGTTAAATCGATCCGATTTCGAAACTGAAACGAATGGAAAGAGGTAAAATCGGTGGAGTGATGGTTTCTTAAAATTCAACGAGCGTGGCTGCATCGAAAATCCACCTCTTCGAAAACATAGGCGAATCATCTGCCGCTGGAGGAGGCTAGACGAAGAAGTAGAAGACTGCCCTCGGAAATTACCCGGACTCGAATTGAATTATTCAAAGAGCCTGTTCGAGGGAGAGGAGAGCGGGACGGCTCTCTTCCGACGATACTTTCCCTGGTCGACAAAGAGCGTAGACACTGTCGAGCGAGGGGGTGGAAAAAGACACCCTCTTTGCCGGAGGTAAACGGAGAACCGAGACCGCGAAGGTAGACCGAGGAGCGGAGAGAGAAAGGCGGGTACAATAGGGTGGACAGAGAAACACGGGGACAAAAGGGCGAACAGAAAAAATTTTGGCGAAAGAAAGATGGAGAGCGGAAGTTAGAGGTAGAAGAACGAAGAGTAAAAATTATAACGAGAGAAAGATAGAGACAAAAGTTTGAAGAAGATCGTGTTAAGAAAAGGGTGAAGAGAGGGAAGGTTGGAGACTGTCTTCGTGGTGAGAGAAGAATGAAAAACTGAAGAGAAAGCCGTGATAAGAGAAGGATAGAACGCGAAAGTTACAGAAAAAAGGATAAAGAGAGAAAACCATGGTGTTAGAATGGCAAATACAGAAGAATGAAGACAGAAAAGTTAGAAAACTTGAAGGAAATATATAATAAAATAAACGTGGAGAGCAAAAGTCATATAGGAAGGGATGAAAAGAGAAAACCGTGGTAAAATAAATGTAGGGACTGAAAGATAAATAGAAAACCGTGGTAAGGGAAGGAAAAATCGCGAAACGCGCGGAGAAAAGGGTGAAAGAAATCCGTGTTATAAACATAGAACAAAAGGTACAGAAAGAAATTCGCAGTGAAATAAGAATAAAGAACCGGTCAGAGAAAAAAACCATAGTAAGAAAAAGATAGTGCGCCAAAAACCAGGGAGAAAGGGTTGAAAAAGCGGAAGAAAATCCAAGAAAATCCAAGAAAATCCATGACACAAGGGTGGAGAAGGAAAGGGTGGTGGTAGAGGGAAAAGGGAGGAAGCGAGAAACGCGCGGCGTAAGAAAAGAAGGAAGAAAGGAAGGTTTTGGAGAAAGCCGCGGCGCGAGGAGAGTAAAGCTTGGAGAGACGGAGGGAAGAAAAGCTCGAGGGAAAGTTGGAGGCGGGGCAGGGTGAGAGGAAGAGCCTGAGCTGGTTGCTTATTGTCCGCGCGAGCGGAAAGAACGCCGGCGCACGCGACTGGTGTAGTTTCACGGAATGCATTAGGCAGATGGAACGTGTAATTGGAGTCGTGCAGGAGCGTACACGCGGGGAAGAACCGGCCACCTGTCGTCGGCGTCTACCCTCCGACGCGGTTCCTTCCAGGCGTCGCGCTCTTTGTCCCCGTTCCACGCCCGCTTTTCTTCCCGCGTCGCCATTAACCTGTTTAGCTTAACGACAAAGGCGTAAAGGCTCTTCGCGACGGGAGCTTGCATCCGCTTCTCGATGCCTCTTCGTCGAACCAGTAGATCGGTCCGTTCCTTTCGGTGAAATTCAATTTTTTCCGATTTTTTGGGGCTCTTCCACCTCGGGTGCGGAATATTTCGGGGTGAGTGGATTAACAGCGATAGGTTTCAGAGGATTTCACAGATGAAACGAGGTGACGACGATTGATTAGGTTTGAGTACATGTATAAAGATTAATTATAGTCTCAAAAAATTTTGAGATGAATTTCTTGCGATTTTTTGGGGAACTTCCTCCTCGGGTGCGGAATATTTTGGGGTGAGTGGATTAACAGGGGTAGGTTTCAGAGGATTTCGCAGATGGAATGAGGCGACGACGATTGATTACGTTTGAGTAGAAGTATGAAAATTAATTATAGTCTCGAAAAATTTTGAGATGAATTATTTCTTGCGATTTTTCGTGGCTTTTCCTGCGTTTGTGCAAAATATTCCAGGGTGAGTGGATTAACAAGAATAGGTTTTAGAGGATTTCGCAGATGGAGCGAAGCGACGACGATTGATTACGTTTGAGTACATGTACGAAAATTAATTGTAGTCTCCAAAAATTTTGAGATGAATTTCTTGCGATTTTTCGAAGCTCTTCCTCCTCAGGTGCAGAATATTTCAGGGTGAGTGGATTAACAGGGGTAGGTTTCGCAGCTGGAGCGTGGCGACGACAATTGATTAGGTTTGAGTACATGTATGAAGATTAATTATAGTCTCGAAAAATTTTTAGATGAATTATTTCTTGCGATTTTTCGGGGCTTTTCCTGCGTTTGTGCAGAATATTCCAGGGTGAGTGCATTAACCGGGGTGGGTTTAGAGGATTTCTTAAATGGAACGAGGCGACGACTGATTGATTAGGTTTGAGTACACGTATAAAGATTAATTACCGTCTCAAAAAATTTAGAGCTGAAAAATAAAGTGAAATTTGTATTTATTAAATCTTGAGAGGATCTTGGTTGAATTAGGGTGAGTTACGATACAGCGACTCCGATTGATGACTTAGGAGTTGTGGATGTAGCATATCCTGTTTCAGAATCGAAGAAAATATATCAATGACTATTTAAACAAATTTTCTACAATAAATCTTAGCTAGGATTTAATATAATTAAACTTAGAGATGACTTAGAGATTTACATACGCTTTATCATCTTTCGGGATACAGAGACGAAGCTCGGTTGTTATTTAAAGAAATTTGGAAACGATATAAAAACGATGAGAGAATTCGAAATTTTTCCGTGACAATTCTTGATCGAGAAATTTGATCGAGATACAGCGACGAAGCTCGATAGTTATTCGAAGAAATTGGAAAGCGAAGAGAGCCTGCGAAGCGACGTGAAATTTTTATTCCGACGCAGGCGCGTTCCGCCAGGTACTGGCACATTGTCTCTGTTAAAATTTCCGGAGAGAAACACGATCGCTATGTCGCTATAGCCTGGTATGTACGATAATTTAAGACAGCCATAAAAGTAAGGAACGCCTAACTCGGAGCGTTCAAAGTAGAATAGAGAAACGGGTCGGAGGGAAGAAAGTGGCGGACGCTAGAGAAGGTAAAGTATCTCGTGAAAGACATTTTCTGTCCTGTCTCTTTGAGTGATGTTATACAGGTTGAACATCTGGAACGGTGATACCTCATGAAAGAAACATTTCTTATCGTGTTTCTCCTGTTTAAATACGATTCACCGGTAGGATGTTAGACGTAAGTGACTCGCGGAGAGACCCGTTCTCGAACTCGCATCAGCACGTGTCGCGGGTTAACCGTTCGTAAGAGGACCATGCACGTTCAACGCTTTATTGACTGGAAACGACACGTTCGAACAAACTTCCCTTATCCCGTGGATCGTCACCGTGCACTTTCTATCGCCATTTCTACGTCTACGAACTTCGTTTATCCCGATAACGCGTTTATCCAGAATCATCCCTCGACTTTCCGACAAATCGCGCGAAAACCTACAAAATTTTCCTTAAAGACGACAAAAATAAACAATTCCAGTACATGTTATTCGAGTCAAACGAATTACCTTCTTACTATGAAAAAAAAAATAGCAAAGAACCTAACGAACTTCGTTTATCCCGATAACGCGAACCTTCATCGTTCCTCGACTTACCGACAAATCTTGTGAAAACCTATAGAATTTTCCTTAAATGTGACGACAAAAATAAACGTTTTCATGACACGTTAATTGAGTCAAACGAATTACCTTCTTACTATGCAAAAAAGAAAAAAAAGAAAATAGCAGAGAAGCTACACCGAGACGTGACCTATCGTCGATCAAAAAAAGCTCGAATCGAGTCATTCAGGGATAAACGAAGTTCGGTGTCCGTATGCGTGCGTGGATAAACGAGAGAGAAAGTGAGAGAGAGAGAGAGAGAGTGAGTGAGAGTACACGCAAGAAGAACAAAGCCACGTTAAGCTGGTTGCGATTGGTGTGTTGCAGACACGAGGTGCCTGTCACCTCGGAGCCGATCACGGTGATACACATGGACGAGGACGTCGTCGTGGTCAACAAGCCCGCCTCCATCCCTGTAAGTGGTGTACTGCCAGGACTGTACTGCCAAAAAAAAACAAAAAAAAAAAACGAAAAGAGAGAAAAAGAAATGGAAAAGGAAAGAGAGAAACGTCGCTCTCCCCGACGACGATCGTTCGCTGGGCCCAGGCCGATTATTTTTGGCCCGAAGCCTCCGTCGAATCAATCCCGACGAATCCGCGTTTGTTCGCGGTTCGAAATCTCGTGATTCGGTGCCAGGTCGGATTACTCGATCGCTGGAATACCTTCGATCCTTACCGCGTCTCGTTTCGACATCCATGTGTCCGATCGTTGGGTAATCGAACGCAGAGTGACCCAGAAGTGACGAGGAGTTACGCTTCTTGTATTTCTTCGTGGGAAATTTTAACGATTTTTCTTCAATTTTGGGAATATTCGGATTTTGGGAAGTAAGGGCTGCTTGATAGATGAAATGCCGACTTCTTTAATTTTTTTCTTGGTATATTCTTTTACTTTTGGGGGATGTAAAAATTTTAAGAAATGGAGGATATTTGGTGGATGAAACACCGATTTTCTTTTTTGCATATTCTTTTATTTTCGTGAAATATAGGAATTTTGGGAAACAGAGAATGTTTGATAGATGAAATACTTCATTTTTTAGGGGAAAATTCTTTTGTTCTTTAGGGATGTAGAAATTTTAGAGAATAGGGGATGTTTGGTGAAACGAAACGTCTAATTTAGAACGATTCCGTGGGTTTTTTTACAAGGATAAATAGTGGGTGTTTAAATTGCGGAAGGAATTTTCCAATTTAAAAAAGCTCTAATTTTAAAAAGTCACGTGCGTTTGTACACCTACACGCGATACTCTGACCGTGAAACTCTCGATTTATCGGACACGTCGCTCGGTTTATTTAACTCGTTAATTACTAGCTCATTAAAAGCGCCATTCAATGAAATTCTTCGACTGACTTTCTAATTCTGAAAATAGCCGGTTAATTATTCACGGGTAAATTCATCGCGGTGACCCGTCGGTGGAGGAAACTCGTTATTCGGAATTCGAAGGTATTCCAGTCTCGCAAACACGTGGCCACGACTCGTCGCAATTTTCAAACCCAAATTATCGAGAAAAACCGCGTGAAAAAAATCCAAAATCAATCAACATAATCAACTTAATATCGACATAAAAAAGCAAAGAAAAACCTTCGATCGTTCGCTGAATTTCCGTACAGAAATATCAGAAAGAAATCCCGCAAAAACATCAGAAAAGCTCCCAAATATTGTCTAAATTTTCCTGTAAAAAAAAAAATCCAAAACAATCCAATGAAAACAGAAGAAACTCATTGGATTGTCGGTAAAGTCCTTGCATTAAAAAAGTCCCAAAAGAATCAATTCAAAAAAGAATTTTTCATTATGAAAATCGCCAAAAATTTATTGAAAAGGAAAAAGAAGCTTGCATTTAAAAAATCCAAAATAGAATCAAGAAAAAAAAAAGAAAGTTGTTCGATCATCGTCTGAATCTTTGCATTCAAAGTGCCCCAAAGAATTTATTTAAAAAGAAAGAAAAATCACTCGAATCTCTTCAATAAAAAAATCCCAAAATTTGACAGAAAGAAAAGAAAAGCGTTCGATCGTCGTCTGAATTTTCTCGTAAAGAAATCCGTAAAAACCCGAGTAAAAAAAAAGAAAGGAAAGCGTTCGATCGTCGTTGAAATATTCGCAAACGCAGGCACGTTTCTCTTCCTCCCCTCTCGCGTTCTTTTACCCGTCCCTTCTTACTGTGTCATGGTAAGTTTCCGTTTCTTTGGCTGCCAATTAACCGCACGCACGACCATGCAGGTGTATTTTACTAATTTTTCCTATCCCGGTCGCTTGGCTTTACTCATCGTTCCGCAACTCGATGGCCTTCGACGTGGCGAAACTGCTCGCGAATAATCGCGTGGCAATTTTCCGACGCGTTCTCCTCAATTTCCCTGGCTTTCCTCCTTCCATCTTCCACCCTCTCTCTCGCTTTCTACGATACTTTCCACCCCTTCCCGGTAACCCCTCGCTCTCATCTATATTAATCTCTCTAAACGCTGCGCAACAACTCCGTATCTTTTTTCTCTGTAACTCGAAAAAATAAAGGAAAAGCACGTACGTTCTTCGTGCCTTATCTCCTTTTCCATTCGCGATATCTACAAGTAACGGTCATTTTTATCGGTCACGATGAATCACTCGAAGGTAGACTCGGATGACGGCTCGTAGCCGCGTTTCTTAGTCACGAGTTTCGTTCGAACACCGATTCGCGATTTAAAAAAAATAAAAGGTTCAGAGTAATCTTCTTCCTTCTATTTTCTCCGAGAGTATTTTCATGGGAATTATAAAGTCGTTCGGAGGTGTGATAATCTTGCGATACGGTCTGGTAGACTCGCGATCTTCTTGGACACCTGGTAGTTATCGTGGTCGACGAGATCCTCTTTCCTCGATCGAGCAATCGCGTGGTAATTGAAAATTACACGGTCGCGTAACAGCCGGTGTTAATTATCCCTCGTTTAGATGCGATCGAGGATGCGCGACAGCAGGCTCGGAAGAATTGCAAAATCGCTGGAATCCCGCGCGAATCGCGCGGCGCTAATCGCTCGAGGCGACCGGGATCGGCCGAACGGTTAATCATTCCCGATCTCTTGACAGCCGGCGAAAATGTCATCGGGAGATTGTCGAGCGTTTCGCAACCGGCTTAGCCGACGTGCAAGTGATTTAGGAAAAGTACGGAATTATTCATGACGGCTACTTTCTATTTTGCGGAATGCTATGGGGATTCTTGGAACCCGGCGATATTTCAGAATAATTTACGTTCCTCGGCGCAGTCGCGAGAATTATTGCCGTTCGGTTCTTCAACAGGAGAAGAAGCACGAAAATCTCCGAGGACGATTGTAAATTAATATTTTTTAATGGCTAGACTGTAAAAATTCTTATCGTTAAATTTTTTGAAGAAGGTTCAAACTTTTAGAGCTCATAAGAATTCTAAATAAATATTTTTCGAAGTCTAGATTACAAAATTTCTTATTTGTGAATGTTTTTGAACAATGTTGATTTAGGATCTTAATATCAATTAAAATTCTAAATTATTATTTTTTAAATAGTAGTCTACAAGAATTATCATTCGTAAATTTTTGCAAACGAAAAATAATTCTAAAATAATACCTTTCAGTGGCTACTTTACAACACTTCTTATTATTAAATTTTTTAAACGAGAAGGGATGAAAATTTGAACACGAACGAGTCTCCCGAATAATTTTCCACTTTCAAAAAATTCGAAATTTTTAAAATCCTAGGTCAATATTTTCTAGAATTTTGCATCCCCGATTTCTCAGAATATAATTACTCGAATTACAAATCTCGAATGGCGAAAACTCGCAGAAACTGTCTCCCGCGATGCAAAATCGTGCTGTATCAAAACATTGCAACCCCCTGGAACAGCCGAAAGCCATAAATCTCCCGGTGGAATTTACCACGGTAAAGAAAAATCCCGCATGCCGATCGCGCCGCGAATACGAGAAATCGAACGTCCCTCTGCGCGTCAAAGAAACCTGTTACTCTTTTTCTCTGTCCAACGAAATGTTATTTTCCCGCGATACCCGTGACTATCGCTGCGGAAAAAGGAGAAAGGGGGCTGAAAAAAATTCCGGTTTCGATAACCGGCGCGGCATTCGACCTCGACGGGAAAAATAGGCGAGAGCAGAGGGGAAGGGAGGAAAAGGGTTGGGAAAAAATGAAACTTGCGACGCGAAGTTTCTCGGTGTTGCATTCGGGTTCGACGTGTCCCCGCTTTTGTTGCCACGTTTAATTCGGCCGCGGTGGATCAAAGCCAGAGGGAAACGTTAAGCGACGCTTAATTACCATTCCGCGCGTTCGGTTAATTGCCGCAAAAACATTTTCGCCGCCGCGGAATGATCATTTAATTACACCGGGGCGAACAATGCGCGGGATCAGTTTTATTTCCCGGCCTTTTGTCCCGCGCGTTAGATTTCAAACCGGGGGTAGCAACCCCCGCTGCCAAACAGTTTACGAATTCAGCTCGTTCGCGTATACACGTCCCTCTAAACGTTCGATTGATACAGACTCGGCCAGCGTGTTATTACGCGCTCGAAATGTCCGGGGGAAAAAAGGGGAAAATTGGGGAGAAATGAAAGGACGGAGAGAGAAATGATAGGGTGAGTATTTGCAGCGGTGAGGCTGAGGGATATACTCGGTCACGTAAACGGAATATACAAACAAAGTATCGGCCGATGTGGTTACCGAAATACGAAGATTCGCGAATTTGTTTGTCCGCGTTTACTTCGCGTTTACTTCGCAAATTCGAAATGTTTCATTTCCGTGAAATTCGAGCTACATTGCGAAGTTCGGGGATGGAAAAAAGAACGAATTGCGAGAGTTAGAAATAAAATTTTCGGAATAGAATATAAAATTGGGAATTTTAACGAAATTTTCGTGATTCGAAGGCTCCGAAGGTTGGGTGGATGGAGAAAATGGCGGAAAACGGGGGATGAAAGGCGACGCGTGGAGCAGCTTGCTGCGGGCAATCGCCTTAAAAAATTAAGTCCACCGCGGAAGCCTCTTAGCGTGATAAAAAATAGTTTGACCTGAAAAATGGGGGTGTGGAGTGAGGGTTAGGGTGGTGGTTAGGGTGCCTGGCGATATATACCCGCCTGGAGCACATCCGGGCCTGCCGGTGAGTGGGTCAGACAATACGGTGGTGACAAAGAGAGAGGGAGAGAGAGAGAGAGAGAGAGAGAGAGAGAGAGAGAGAGAGTGACGAGGAAAGGGGGTTGACGAGCTGGGGGATGAAGAGCAGGATTATCGGGCAAATCGAGTGGCTCTCATCGTCGACCGGCTGTCAGCGCGTCTTTACGAGCCGCTACTTCCTGTTTATGTGCTATTTACACCTCTAACAGTTCCTCGCCTATCGACCTATCGACATCCTTCCAGCCAATTGCTTCTACAGGTCCTTTCGATTTATTACCATGCCTGAGATTCATCAGTGTTGAATACCGGGTCAACGATCTTCCTGCTAAATCCTTGAGATTCTTCTATTTATGTAATTTTGCTTCGAAAGATCCTTTATCTGTAAATCCTCGGTGTTACACCAGTGATTACACCATTGTCATCCTTCTATTTACGTAATTGTGCTTAAACAGCTTCGTTATCAAGGAGTTAACATCCTTGCCAGGTCCTTTGAATTTATTACCATGTCTGAGAATCGTCAGTGTTGAATACTGGGTCAACGATCTTCCTGGTAAATCCCTGAGATTCTTCTATTTATGTAATTTTGCTTCGAAAGATCCTTTATCTGTGAATCTTTAGTGTTACATCAGTGATTACACCTTTGCGATCCTTCTATTTATACAACTGTGCTTAAACAGCTTTTTTATCAAGGAGCTAACATCCTTGCCAGGTCCTTTGAATTTATTACCACGTCTGAGAATCGTCAGTTGTTGTATACCAGGTCAACGATCTTCCCGATATATCCTTGTGATTCTATTTATGTAATTTTGCTTCAAAAGATTATTTATCTGTGAATCCTCAGAGTTACACCAGTGATTATACCTTTGTAATCCTTCTATTTACGTAACTGTGCTTAAACAACTTCTTCATTGTGGAGATAACATCCTTACTATATTATCTTTGTGATCCTTGTATCCATGCAACTATGCCTGCCAGGTCCTTTTCATTCATCGATACGTCTGAGAATCCTCAGAGTTAACATCCTCGCTATGATGTATAATCCGTACATTTATGTAATTATATTTCCTTTTGTGATCTCAAAGATTCTTGCTGTTCACATATACGGTGTTTCTATGTCTAATTCCATCGAATTAATCGTGTAAATCGTTTGAATTCATCACTAGGTCTTTAAATTATATCAATGTTACTTATAGCTCGATATATCCTTGCTATTGTACTCTCGTGATTCTCGTGTCTATGTAATTACGCCTGTGAATCATCGGTGTTACTCTTGGCTTGAAAACGCTTCCTATCGTGTCTTTGTAATCCTCGCATTTACGTAATTACTCTTGCCCTTGTGATCTCGAGGATTGGTTCGACGTATGCACCGTGGGTAGAAGAAGAAGCAGAGAATGACGTTAGTTTTTCATTCAGCTCCATCCTATTTCGTAATGACGTTTAATCGTGATAAATACTGTAGGTGCACTGAAGCTCCTTTTGCATCGTAGAATGCACTTTGCGCAAATTGCCTGCACTTGGTACATTTTCGAAGATGGTTATTGTCTTTCCCGCGTCGGGTAAAGTGTCTTCCATATTTTCTCGCGATGTCCATCGAGGCTGAAATCCTCTTCTTCCTCTCCCTGTTGGATTCTCTTTTAAACGAGTCTCCTTCGATCCCTTGCCGTGAAATAAATCATATTTCCCTGTCTGGTTCTATTCGCGATCCAGATCTCGAATTAAATTCCCTCTTCTCGCGGTTGAATGAAATTCTAATCGTGGAAAGTTAATCGGAGGTCTCGGGTTGCAGGAATGTCGAGAGAAGGCGAGATACGATAACACGTAATCGGGAGTTTTACACGGAGAGAAGATTAAGCAAAAGGAAGGAAGGAAAGGAGTCTGATTACCGGATCAGATGGTCATACGTCAGCTCGTATAGCTGTGGTCACATGGCTCAGCTGTTATATTGCTTCCTCGTGGTTAGGCCGGTGACAGGTTGTCCTTAATGGAACCGAGTGTTGACTGAGCTGCGTTGACAATGAAAGCTGCTCGGCTCACGGCGCATTGTTTTATACGTCTTCCACAGAGCACGGTTATATCCCGCGATTTTATTACGCCACTTGTGCTCGAATACAGATTGAACTGCGAGGATTCTTCGTTAACAGGTGGCCTTCATCCGCAGATCAGGGAATTACGCTGCTTAACAGTGTCGTTGAAATTTTACTCCGGTAGGATTAGACGCTGAACCAGTTTAGCCTAACTCTTTAAGTACCCTCGTTAGGTTGCAGGTATACCGAACCTTTTACTTGTCCTTCACCTTCTTCTTCTTCTCTTAAAAATATATTCACCGAATTCTCCAGAAATTAATTCATCGATTCACGGAATTAATTCATCGACGAACGCAAACACCTTTGATCCCCGTCTCTTCCATCAGCATTTGACGCTGCAATCGCTCTTGATCCCCCTTTCATGCTGCGAAGCAACCAGAAGCCTCGTAACTCCGAGCTTAACTCCTGTCACAGCTTCGGGAACTATCCCTTCTCCGAGATAAGCAAATAATTAAACACCCTTCGGACCATCTGTGTTCCACTTTGGGAGAATCCTGGTGAGATTTTTTTCTGTCTAGTCCGATCCTGCGTCCACATTGCGGTACTCACCAACGCTCAACCGACGAATCGCTCGCTTTTGTCGCGAAGCCGATCGCTTTTTTCCTCCTCTATCGAATACGGATCGAGAAATGGGTCGTCGCGTGCACGAAGCGTGTTTGCACGTGCGTTCGCGTGTGTGCACGTGTCCGCGGCGTCACGTTTGCTCTGGCCCGACGCCGGTACCATAATGGCGGACAGCGCCGCGACGCCGCGGCTTTTCACTGCGACGTTTCCTCGTGTTTGCTCACTGCGCGCCTGTTCGCTTCCACGACCAACCTTCTGATCGGTGGCAAGCATTTTTAATCGCACGGTATTTTGGCTGGATGGATGCCGTGTGTGTCTGTTGAGAACAAATCGATCGAGTCCTCCTTCTTCGATTTTCCTTTTCTCCTTTTCTCCATTGCAGAGAGGAATAGAAACGCTTTGGTTTTGTCAATTGTCGAGGAAAATTAGCAGAGATAGTCTTAGGAAACTTAAAGGTTTCGATTATAGAAAATAATGACGTTCATAGATCGAAAATTCCAAAGTACCGATCCAAGAAGATAATTTGGGTATAGTAAGATGCAAAATTATACAAAATTTTGAGATATTTATAACAAAAATTTATTCTCGTTCTTAATGGTAAAAATACAGTAGAAAATCGTTTCCTTCTTTTTCGTTAGACCACGGTTTTAGTACTATTCGAATCCTTAGAGAGATAAAAACACTTCAGTTCAATTCCCGAGAAAATATAACAGAGATAATCTTAGAAGACTTAACGATGTCAATTTTAGAAACGATGATGTTGCTAGATCGAAGATAGCCCAGATAATCCGATATTTCGAAGTACTAATATTAGAAGATAATATCGTCTATAGTAAGATGTAAAATTCTATAAGATTTCTAGAAAATTAACATTAAAAATTAATATCCTTTCTTACTAATAAAAGCATAGTAAAAGATATCCGCAAACGGAGGAAAATCGAAGGAAATAATATTCAAAGCTCGTCTTACCTCTCTGTATAATATTTCCCAGTCCACGTAGATGATCAATGTATCTCCTTCTCGACTCCTTTAGCTTCTACCGAGTGGTCACTTTGAGACCGAGAAATCCCGATGGCCTTAACTTCCGGTCGAATGCTTTTATTTATCCCGGGAGGATTCGGATCGCTGAAAAGATTCTCTGCAACCTCGGACATCACTCCGGACAACTGCCATTCTCAGGAACGAAACTCGTGGCGTGAAACTAGATTATCCGTTCCAGGAACACGCTTCCGGTTCCTGTAAACGCGATAACACGATAGTATACCCGCTTTTCCTTTCTCCTAGCCGAGTATTTTTAACCAAGCGAAACCCGACCGATCGCACGATCCTCCGTCTTCCCTGTTTCCTCTCGCGACGTCCAATCTGTCTGGCCGGCAAATAAACCGAGAGTGTCCGTTGGAATTGCAGGTGCACCCGTGCGGACGATACCGGCACAACACCGTGGTATTCATCCTGGCGAAGGAGTACAACCTGAAGAACCTGAGGACGATCCACAGGCTGGACAGACTGACCAGCGGTATTCTCCTTTTCGGTAGAACGCCGAAGAAGGCGAGGCAGATGGAGCACCAAATAAGAAACAGACAGGTTCGTTTCGTAACCCGGTGGCATGCGAGGGAAACTGGCTCGAGGGTTTCCGAGAAATTCTGGGAAAAAGCGCGAGGCTAAGTTATTGGGAAACGTTGTTGAGATCGCTGAAAGAAACGCTGAAAGAAAAAGAACACCGTGTCGGATAGCGTTCGATGCGTGGTAGAAATTTACGAGGAATTAAACCGCGGAGTTGCTAGTCGAATACCGATGATAATTCCAAATCGAGCGAGAGTCCGAGAACCGTAAGACTGATAGATTCGAATTTCAGGTTCACAAGCAGTACGTGTGCCGAGTGGAGGGCGAGTTTCCGGAGGAAGAAGTGGTGTGTTCGGAGCCTATCGAGGTGGTGTCCTACAAGATCGGCGTGTGCAAGGTGTCCGAGAAGGGGAAGGATTGCGTGACACGTTTCAAGCGTCTCAGCTACAACGGCAAGTCGTCGGTGGTGCTGTGCAAGCCTCAGACAGGCCGGATGCATCAGATCCGCGTGCATCTTCAATACCTGGGCTACCCGGTGGTAAACGACCCGCTGTACAACCACGTGGTATTCGGGCCAGAGAAGGGTAAGGGTGGTAACATCGGGAAGACGGACCAAGAGCTGGTGCGAGACTTGATCAGCATCCACAACGCGGAGAACTGGCTGGGCATGGACGGAGACTCTGAGATGAGTCTGTTCAAGCCGAAGCTTGACATGGAGGAACGCGTGTTGAGCAACGATAAGGACGGGTCTTCGCCGTCCTCGACGCCCGGCCTGGGAGAGGAGGAACAGCAACAGCAACAGGAACAGTCGCTTAAGGTGACAGTGGGAACGCAGACGGGATCGGAGCCACCGGATTCGAGTTTCACGAACGACAAGATGACGGTCGACCCGCACTGCTACGAGTGCAAAGTGAAGTACAGAGACCCGAAACCGTCGGACCTGGTCATGTATCTGCACGCGTGGCGCTACTGCGGCCCAGGATGGGAGTACGAGACCCCGCTTCCTGCCTGGGCAGCCAGCGACTGGGCCGAGGAGGACCGATAGTTCCGGTCCACCGAGCATCCAAACCAGCTGCCATCACCCTTCGTACCCCTTTTTGATATCCTTACCCCGTGCCTTCCATCCGCCAGCGAGCGATCTCGACCATCGTACATGTACCCATCCCTGTGACCAGGTCGCTGGACTCGCGAGTAAATGGGAGACCTCGACGTTGGTCCGCCGAGATTGGTCTCACACGCCTGGTCTGCGCTGATATTCGAGGCTCTTCGGCTGGGGATATCGCGGTGAATCTGTCAGGATCGTTTCGAGGATGTGATTCTCAATGAATGGCAGGTTCATCTGGTATATTCCGATGTTCCTTGACGATGATGGATCATAAATGAGGAAGATCGATCGATGGCAAGGCGTTCGGAGCGCTAAGCGGTTCCAGACGGATCTGAAGTTCGCGTGAGAGGTCTCGCGAGCGAATCCTCCGCCGACTTGTTCCGGCTCCTCCTCGCGATCCCTACCGCGTTCTCGTTCTTCCGATTGGTCGGAGTAACACAGCTACTTCCAGAGTCGTCTCGCGTGTTTAAGCGTAATTGATAGATGGGGATTTTCTGGCAGGCCTCTGCGACAGAGCGTGAACTCTCGTTGAGGATGCGCGGGCGAGTGGCGGAAAAAATCGAGGCGATGAAACGATCCTGGCCGGTTCTGTAAACGGGTCGGTCGAATAGTCACTACTGCCGCCCGTGCGCGCACGAGAGAAGATTGATGCAACTGTCAACCGCGGAAGCCCGGATGGATCGTTATCGTTCGTGTTCTTGATTTACGATGCAGATAGGGACGAGGAGAGCCGGCGGTCTTTTCTATTATTAAGGCGAAAGCGGCGTAACTTCTTTGCTTCTGATCCTCGAGGAAAGCGCGCTCGCATCCGAGTCCTTTTCATGAATTTTCTTGCGACCGACCAACGGGACTCGTTCCCCCGTTAATTTCCTTTGACCTTCCGTTGGTAGAGTAAGCAAGATGGAAATGACAGTTGACGAGCATTAGTCTCGCTTCGTCCTCTTTTTTTTTTCCTCGCGGCGATATTTACGCGACGAAAGCTTCGTTCTACCAATTGGGGGTCGGAATGAAACTTCTAAATGTATTATGCAAAACTGTATCAGGGAGTACCGCTGAACCCCTAACGCAAGGCAAACTATTTCCTTAATTAGAATCGCCTCCAGCCACCTTTCTACAGCTATGTAAAGCGATCCACCGTGTATTTCTTAATCAGATTAACTGGACGTAGAATAGATACGACGTTGCTCCCTAGTCCAAGTAAAACTCATCGTGTCACCCAGTACGTAGACGATCAAAATTCACCCCTGCGACTAATAACTTCCATTCTACCTTACTTTCGACGTCTTCTTTCCAACCATCGTGCCCCAACAATCTCTACGCAATCACCATCCATCCATCCATCTTATCCCATCGCAAACACGCTCACGATGCATATGAGGAAACAAAAAGAAAAAAAAAAAAAGAAAACGAAAAAAAGACAAGATCGCGACTNATCAAAATTCACCCCTGCGACTAATAACTTCCATTCTACCTTACTTTCGACGTCTTCTTTCCAACCATCGTGCCCCAACAATCTCTACGCAATCATAGTAATCTAATTAGTGTACAAAGTATATAAACACGGAGGGAAAACGTGAAAGGGGGAAAAAAAAAAAAAAAAAAAAGAAAACGAAAAAAAGACAAGATCGCGACTGAGGGTTATTTAAAAAAGAAATCGTCATCGACCAGCGTTCATCCTCGAGAGCCGCGCAGGCAAGGGGGCTGACTTAGGAAACTGCAATAGAGACGCGTCTATTTTTATGGCTGATTATATATACAGGAAACTAAATAGTGGCGCAGGTCCAGCGGCAGAGGTCTCCAACAATAAGCGTGATCTTGCCAGGAGGATATAGCCAACGATCATGCCAAAGAGCGCGAGCGCGTGTCCGGCGAGCGAGAGCGAGAGCGTGAGAGACCGTGTGAAAGATAAACGTATGCGTGCGTGGGAGAGAGGGAGAGAGAGAAAGAGAGCGAGCGAGTGAGCTTCTTTCAAGTCATATCGTGTACGTGTACCTTGTTCCCGCGCGTCGAAAAAGACCGCGTCCAAGTGGCAGGACTTGTAACAAGTACAATCGAGCGAGTGAAATAACGAGATTAACGTCGTACATTATTTTGCTACGAGTCACGTTCGTCTCCTCTAGCGGGGCTATACATAGGCTTTTATCGCGTGCTCGAGATGTCCGGAGAAGGTGATGGGAACGCAGGGGTCATCGTGATCTTCGCTTGCTTCGAAGATTCACTCGCGAGCCAAAGACGCAGCTCTCTCGTTTCATTGTATAATTTTTTTCTACACCTCTGTACCCCATTTGTATCGACCCCCTCTGTTCGAGTATACTGCATCCAGTTCTTCGTCCTTGCGTTGAGTTCTACCGCTTGATTTTCTCGGTTACACGTTTCCCATGAGAGAGAGAGACTCTCTTTGGCTCGTTGAGCGACGCGGATAGAACGAGTATCCCGAAACGAATTTCGTGAGATCAGATTTCATCAGGATTATTTTCTCTTCGTTTAACGCTTAGTTCTGTTATTTTGTTAAACAGGCCTTCTTTCAGAAGGGATCCGAGTAAAGATTAGTAGTCACCTGACGCTAGTGTGATTCCTCGCGGAGGAGAAATCGTGTTAAGAGTAAACGCGGCTTACGTTTTTTCGAAGTCTCGAACGATGCACGCTGACATCGCAAGAAGGGAACAAAAACCATCTTTTATACGAAAGCTTTGTAATAATCGCGAGCTATTAAATAAATTATCGGACGAGAATGGATATACGAGGAGATATCGAGATATGAAAGTTCCCGTCACCTCTCCGGATTCTTGAGAGCAACAGAGGCAAACAGAGATCAGTGGACAGAGATTTTAGATAGATAGAGGTAGGAGGGAGATAACGTAACAACGGACCTATCATAAAAGACAGTGTGTGCGCTTACTAACTCACCGGGGCAGCTTGCAAGGAGAGACGAAAGATTAAAAGGAGAGGAGAAAAATGGAGAGCGAGCTGACCCGATATTGTAACGGCTAGCTTAATTTTATTTAAGTAAAAGAAAAAAAAAAAGGAAGGACTAACTCTCGACGATATATCGAATGAAAGGAAGACAAAGAGAACAGGGAGAGAGAAAGGGGAGAAGAGTAAGGGAGGAAACTCGAAAAGACAGTCCCGATTTAGTGGCACAGAGATACAGAGAGTAAGGGAGAACGAGCGAGAGAGAGAGAGAGAAAGAGAGAGAACGAGAGCGAGAGAAAGACATCGGTCTGTAAATCGAGCGAGCGCTTTTGTATGTATATACATATATATATATTGTATATTGTATACGCACATTGTACCGTAATCCGAGCGACATTATTATCTGTATCCGTAGTGAGCGGAAACGTTAGAGCTAGAAAACTTTTTTCTTGTATAATGAACGAATAAATGCAAAGTATCGTTCGGTATACACGTCGTGTGCCAATCTTCTCTTTATTTTTCGATTTTTGTCTCGTAATCGTTCCACCCTCTTTCATGCGCGTTCTTTAATTTATTCGATGTGAAATGTACTTAAGAACACTGAATACTTTAAGGGCGAATATTCTGCATTCAGCGGATATTCCATGTGAAAAGACGATATACATATTTTGACGCGATAAAAATGTTACGTATAATTATTTCGCAATTAAAATGTACAAGATGATTCATCGGTAATGATTTCCAACATCGCTACCCTCGATCGTTATTAGAATTGTATTTCGCAAGTAACGACAAATGATTCTTCGGTAACATACTGTAATCGAATCATACTGTACATTTGGTGAAAATATACAGACACGAATGGCTTATTAATTTTGTCACGTTATGCGTTATGATTTGGTGTTCGCTGCGTCTCGTTGAATTCTCAATGAGAACAAACAAGATCGCTTGTAACGATGTTACTCCGAACAGGGTTAGAGGCTGTTATTTTTTTGGATTCCGCTATCGTTGAAATAAAATCGCAATCCTCTTTGAGTATCTTTTACTTTAGTTTTAGTTTAATTTTCTCGATATCCTTTACATTATAAAGGTATTGTAATATATCTGTTTTATATTCGGTCTCCATTAGAAAACGAATACTTATGAATTATATTCCCTTGTACTAAACCATAAAAAGAAAAACAGAAAAAAAAGGAAAATTAAATTACCTTAAAATGTGACGTCTCTGATCCTATATTAACACAGACAAATTATGTTCTTTTATTTACTTTATTGACCAGACCATCAAAAGATGATAAAGGTCCAGTAGAATTACATAGGAAATTCAACTACACCGCATCGTGGTACGCCTTATATACACTGTAAATAAATATAATATCATACAGGTATAAATACACTCGTGTCCTCCAGTTGCTCGTTTGTCGAGTAGTAAATATTGGAAAGTTCAAAGGTTTCTGAACTCTATACCTTTAGTTTCAATTGGCCATAGCTCGTTTGCGGCTTTGAATACGTGCTTCTATTTCAGGTCTAAAATGCCTAATCAGGCCTTGTACTGGCCATGCTGCACCATCCGCCAAAGCACAGATAGTGTGCATTTCAATTTGTTTAGTCAACTCCCACAACATATCTATTTCGTGTACTTCCGCTTGTCCTTTGACGAACCTAAACAGGCATTCGTTTTATAATTTTCCACATCTAATTTATTTTAAGCTTTACTTTCAAACGAAGCCAAACAAATAAAATACGTTATATACCTTCCCATGATTTTGTACATCCAGCTTATTCCTTCGCGACAAGGAGTGCATTGACCGCAAGATTCGTGTTTATAGAAACTAATAAGACGAGCGATAGCTTTAATGATATCAGTCTGCTTATTCATCACGATCACAGCTGCAGTACCAAAGGAGGTCTGTACTCTGACAAGATCATCAAAGTCCAATAACACAGTATCACATACACTGCAAAATGATTTAGATGATTACAAGTTCCTCGGGTCTCGTATTTGTAATTGAATACCTTTTGGGAATAACAGGAGTGGAAGATCCACCAGGGATTACACCTAACAAATTATCCCATCCGCCGATTACTCCTCCTGCGTGTCTTTCGATAAGCTCTTTCAAAGGAATGGACATTTCTTCTTCTACGGTACAGGGATTATTTACGTGTCCCGAAATATTAAATAATTTAGTTCCGTGATTACGTGGTCGACCGAATGACGCAAACCACGCTCCGCCTCGTCTACAAATGGTCTATACATTCAAAATTTAATTTTAGAATTAAAACTTTCTATGAATATCGATTTCCTAATAGCAATAGATATATGCAAGCTAGATAGATAGACTTACAGGAGCTACTGCAACAGTTTCAACATTTGTGACAGTAGTAGGGCACCCAAATAATCCAACATCAGCTGGGAAAGGTGGCTTTAGCCTAGGCTTTCCCTGCTTTCCTTCGATAGATTCAATAAGAGCAGTTTCTTCTCCACAAATATATGCTCCTGCTCCTCTTTGCACAAAGATATCAAAGTCATAACCAGATCCACAGGCATTTTTTCCAATCAAACCGGCTTGATATGCTTCAGCAATAGCAACTTGCATATTTGATGCTTCATTATAGAATTCACCACGAATATAGATATAAGCAGCACAAGCTCCCATTGCTCGACCAGCGATTAAACAACCTTCTACCAATTTGTGAGGATCATGACGTAAAATTTCACGGTCTTTACATGTTCCGGGTTCACCCTCATCTCCATTAACTACCAAATATTTTGGTCTTCCATCAGAAGGTTTATTCATAAAGGACCATTTCATGCCAGATGGAAAACCTGCACCTCCCCGACCTCTCAGACCAGATACTTTGATCTCATTGATAATCCAGTCTGCACCTTTTTCTACAATTTCCTTGGTCTTGTACCAATCTCCTCTTTTCAGAGCACCCTTTAACCTCCAGTCATGTCTGCCATATAAATTTGTGAAAATACGGTCTTGATCAGCCAAGGGACCACCCTTTTTCTATAAAAACAAACAACACGAATCGTACTATATTTTTGGCACGATATCACATGACATAACAAATTAATGAAAAAAAAAAAAAATAAATTAATTAAGTCTACCTTTCCTTCGGGTGCGGCATCGGCAAATGTTCTCTGTTGATGACTGCTCAACGAAGACCCAAGGAAACCTTACAAAACAAGTAAATTTCTTACGTTACATAACCTCGATTCAACGACAACGCAAAACGTCGATATTCCTCTCTAATAAAGGAACAACGGAAGACTAACGTTTGACATATCGTAGTTGGCCTTGATCGTGTTAAACATCGTAATTATGATCGAAAATTAAACAAAATAACATCGAAACTTACCCAACTGTCTCCTTGGGACCTGAAAACACCGTACAATGGCACCAGCCATCTTGCCGTTTGCGAACTTGCTGAAGTTTGCGACATTAGCCTGTCCACTTAGAATACCACACTATGGTCACCTTGTGGTGTGTTCGGGAAACAAAGCAACACGAGATTGAATACGTGTTCAACGCTGTTTTGTCGTCTGTTTTCGTGAAAGACTAGTGTTGAATGTTCATGAAACACGTATCGTGTCTGTTAAAAAAAATCGGGAATCTCGACAGGTGCCCGGTTTTGTAGCCTAGTCATGGTCCTTGGCTATCAATAGATACCTGTCTACGCGACAGTGACGAAAACGGGAACGTTCGTAACAGCGTAGCGACTCGTTCGAAACAATATGCCTTCCAGGAGGAATAATTGTGACCTGCTGGCCAGGGTAAATTTCCCCCTGTATACGCTGCAGATGTTGACGGGACGGCATATCCTAGTCGGTGGTGGCGGAGGCTCATCGAAAACTGGAGTTGCAAATGGATTTGTAAGAATTTCCCTTGATTTAAAGATTTTTTTATGTTAAAAGTGCCATTAATTGTGTGCATATGTTAAATAAATTATTTCAACGAACAGGAAATATTTGATTTGTCTCACAATGGATCTCAATTTGTCGCGGAAGAAGTGACCAGACATGAAACAGGTCCCAGCGTTGTTATGAACTGTACAACTTACAATGATCAGAAGAGAATCTGGATAGCAGCAGGTCAAGAGAGTCATTGTCAGCTTTACAATGTAAGTAGTAAAGTGATCACTGTGAAGAATGGAGAGATTCTTAAAGGAGCCAATGGTAACGATAAGGAAGGCCTTAGGCACAGAAAGAATACGGATAAAGTAGAAGGAATTATTACTCCTGAAGAAAGGATAGAGGAGATTAAGGATGACAACTCAAATATTAAAAGCAAAAAGCTTCAGTTGATAGTAAAGCCAATGGATAGTGTACAAACAGATTTTAGGTACCTATCTCTCGTAAAAGTACAGAAAGTCTCTGGAATAATTTATAAGTATCCTGAAAATGATAATTTTTTTCAGCGATGAAGAACCGTTTCAAAGGATTGTAAGAATAAGCTCAAATGGAAAGTTTATGGCCACTGGTGGAATGGATGGTCATATAAGATTATGGAAGTTTCCACAATTACACAAATTACACGATATAGATGCACACTTGAAAGAAATAGACGATATAGACTTCAGTCCAGACAGTACATTAATTGCAAGCATAGCAAAGGATGGTAAAGCATATTTGTGGAATGTGAGCAATGGTTCAAAGTCCAAGGATCTAACTTGGTCAGCTCCAAATGGATTGAAATATTTGTATAAAAGATGTAGGTTTAGAAAATTGGAGGAAGACAAATCAAAAACTCAGCTCTTTATGCTTTCCAATGCAGTGATTGGAAAGAATACTAGCTTCCTACAAATGTGGGATGTGGATTCTGGAAGTATTGTCAAGGCAGTACCGTATAAAGAAACCCTGTCTGCTTTAGCAGTGTCGGATGACGGAAAATTCGTCGCAGTTGGAACAATGTTTTCTGGTAGTGTGGACATATATATTGCATTCAGTTTGAGAAGAGCTTTGCATGTACCTGGTGCACATAGTATGTTTGTAACTGGCCTAGAATTCTTACCAACTAAATTAGATGGCCCTACTATTGCTAGTAACACTGAAACTGCTGTTGTTAGCATTTCTGTGGATAATAAAATTTGTATACATAGTATACCGTTTAGACGTAAGTAATTGATTAATTTTTCGTGTACTTTCCCCATATTATTTCTAAGATATTAATTGCTTAACGTGAAAGGAACGATCGAAAATATTTTTTGTTACAGACACATTACCATTCTGGTTTGTCATCATATTGATTATTCTAAGTATTTGTGGAGCGTTCATCTTCTGCAGTTATATCGGAATATGACCTGGGAGAATATACTTTTAATACAATCAAGTACTTTTTCTAGGATTTTCTAACATCATACATCGAACTTTCAGACGTGCTTTTCTTAGGTTGTAAATGTTATCAATTACAAGGAAGCAGGTTATAATTCATTTGAACTTGCAAACATGTGTGCACGATTTTTGTAAGAATAGACACGACTACCTGTAATTTACTAGCTAACGAACAAATAAGGTGCGTCATTCGGTCCTTGTTCTCGAAACTTCATCCATTTAGATAAATTTGAAATAAATGTTGCGACAATTGTGTCGCATTAGATAAACTGTTCGGCAAATGTTATTGTAAATAGATATTTTTAAATATTTTCTTGCTTAGACATACAGACAACTACATTCTCACGTCACAAATTTTTTTACACTCAGAGACCAATTTATACGATTTCTTTTTGTACAGGAAATGCAACTCTTTCTGACCTTTATTGCATTTATGTAAATTGCGTCTGTATATTGTTCACATGTACAGTTGAATGTAGATGTCAAAACGTGAAATGTTATGTATATGCCTTAGGGTTAAACTTTAAATTTTATTCCATTCTTTTTATTACAATGCTAGAATAACGTATGAATCGTGATCGGTCCGTTTTAAAAGTCAGATTAAGCCAAACTGGTCACATATAAATAGCACACATGCATCACACAGAGTTTTAGCAGTTTTATAATGCATTTCACGGGAAACAGTTGAAATTTTCCATACGAGGGAAAATGTTGCCATATGACAAGAATTTGTGGGCAAATATACTTTGTTAAGTTGAAAATCAAATTTGAACCTTGAACGCATTTTTATTTCCTCTTCCAACGTCCTTGAAAAATAGAAAAAAAAGAGGAAAAAGTCCTTCCAATATCTTCGTTAATTTATATAGCACGATGTATATAACTCGAGACAGTTAATTGAATAGCAAAGTCCAATTGACAGTGGCAATGACCCATATTCATTCGTATTCTGTTGGTACTTAAAAGAGTGCGTAAATAGATAACGAAAAAATAGAAACAAACAAGCCGAGGAATGTAAATAAACAGATGGAAATATGTAAACACGCTAAAGAAGAATGTAAATAAACAAGCCAAGAAGATATAAAAGAACGGTATAGAAAATTCTGTACACAGAGTAAAAACATGGAAAGGATCCGTCCCTGTTGATCGATCGATTCGAAGAAAGTGCAAGGAATGTTTGCTTTTTCGAGCGACGATTCAGGACTCGTGATCGAAAAGGAATGTTGTCCGAAATCGAAAGGAGCCTTCGGGCCTCTGTCCAGGGGAGGGGGAAGGACGAGTCAGTAATGACATTTTACGACCTTAACGATGGCGCCTATCGACGACTCTCAAGGCTGCGGAGAATGTATCATCGTGTCGAACGACCAAATCGAACCTCTTCCACGCGTTTCTACGATCGAGATTAACGTTCCGCCGTTCGAAAGTTTTCGAAATTCACTTTTGCACGCGCAACTATTTCGAAAGTTGACTACTTTATTTTTCCACCTTTTTCTTTTTTATCGTACAGGTTAGATATCTTGTGAAATTTTACAGACGAGAGCTAAATTATATAGCAGAAAATATGGGATACACTCTAACCTCCTTTCCATCTGGCAGTAATTTCGCATTCTTTATCTACGACTCTAAACGTACGTGAAATTACGGTATTACAGCCAAATGATTTCAAATTAAATTCAAGGATCTCGTATGTGAAAACGAAGCTTCTTTTAAGGAAACAGGAATTTAATCGACAACAGCCATTACACGTTATCTAACCTCGAAGCGTTGGAAAATATCGAGGAACAGGTTGTTGGAAATAATTTCAGTATCTCAGTTTCGTACAACGTTTATTGTGAAATACTTTAATAAGGACTCTAAGAATTACTTAATTACTCTCACACTCTTCTTAAGCACTAAAGTTAACCAAGTGTACAGGGCGCCTCAACGATACGATCGATGAGATCGATGTACCGTGTGGCGCAGAAGAAAGGGACAAGGATCAGAAGGGCAAGGATACGGTGGTTATGTACAAGTTGAATAAACTTACACGAAGAACTCGTTCCTCTGTCACGCGGAGGAAAATTCCCTTCGTTATTCTCTTTTCTTTTCTTTCCTTTCACAATCGACCGCAGAAACGTTTCGCGAACATCTGTTAGGCGAACCCGGGCCGAGGACTTTCGTGACATCGAGGGATTCTCAGTGCTCTCGTTCAATCCGCCAATAGAATTCTTTCCCGAAAAAGATATCACAATAAAGACCGTTTTGATTCGCGTGGAATTTCTAAGAGATTATAAACCTCGACGTTTCGAATAGAGGATACATCGAAATCGCGTTTCGCTCGAAGCAGCAGCGGCCATTCCGTTGGCGCCGAGCGAACCCTGGCAAGAGATTCGTCGTTTCCGTTCGCGACACGTTATTCGCGCGATGATTCGGCGCGTGTTCCCAGAGAAAACTCGCGACTCGTTTCCTTCGAAGACACGCGCCACACGATCGACCGATCTCAATCGTGAATCGCTCATTTGTTCGTGGTGAAACCATCGCCGGCAGGGTCGAGAAGCCACGGGTAGTAATTGGGGCACTCCATGCAAGTAAATAGACGAAGGGTTTCGCCAGGAAGTTCCCTGGTGGTCAAAGGACAAGCGTTGGGAAGGGAGCAGTAGGGCTGTCCCTTCTCGTCGCAGGTTTCCTTCCAGTCCTGGAAGTCCCTCAGCGCTGACAGCTCAGTCGGAGTTTGCATCCACTTGATCACCTGCGAGTAGACGAAATCGCGCTTGGTCAGACGTACTTGCTACCGCGTGAATTTTATTTTACGCTACTTCGCTGTTCTTTCTACATTAGATTTCAGAGAACTATTCGTAGAGTTCGTTCGAGTAACTATCTATAGAATAGGAATCGTTGAAACTAGGTTTCTAAGAAATTTCATTCTAATTAATTATAGTAATTAATTATATCGTTTGGGTCTGTTCATAGAAAGTTTGATATTATTCGAGTAGTTATAAATGAAATGGAAACGCGATTGTCTAGACCAGATTCTAACAGAATTGAATTTTAAATTACTCGGTTACTTTTTACGCTTTTGTTTGGAGATTTCGTAGATCTGTCGGTGAAAGCTGTACCGCTGAATAGCAATAAATGGAAGTGAAATGGGTTTCGTCGGACGAGATCCTAAATGAATTTCGTTTCCAGCGCATAATTCCGGAATATGCATATATTACGAGGTTTAGAGGATTTATTAAAGTTCTATTTGTTGGAAGTCGAATTCGTTTGCAGAGCTGTACGCGAGATGAATCTTTGATGTAAGTAGACCGCAATATCCAGGAGAATTATACCTGTCGGTGATTGAAAATCGTTGAAAACCGTATTATCGAAACTTCAATCCTCGAGGATTAATATCTCGGGGTCGATACTCGACCGTGTGTTTAACCGCAGCTTCACCGCGACGCGGATTCAATTTTCCAGCAAGGTTTTCTTCAATGGACCGATATCGAGGTCCGACCCTACGCGTTTTTATTATTAGGACACTCGAAGCGGAAATCCTGTCGGAGAACCGAACGTGGACGATGCTCGGGAATAAAAACAAGCACGCGAGTTGTCGGTAGATCACGAATCGATCGTGGGAGTCGGCAAATAAAACTGGACCACTTGGAGAAGTTGGTATCGCGCGGTTAGATTGCAAACGGGAAATAAATGGACTCGAAGGGAAATAAAAGCAAGTCAGCAGCTTGATGGGTCGCGAATGAGAATCATCGTGATGCTGCGAGATTGAAACGACGAATAAATTGGACTAACCCAGGAGACTCGTAATAACCGCTAGATTTCTCTGCAATTACGTACTTTCAGCGACACTTTCGGAGAAAATTCTCTTGCTGCGACGAATTTTCAAAATTTTCACAGCCTACGAGTCTCTCGCCGATTCCGATTTATGTTATAGTAGAGGAACGTCGAATTTCCCCGAGTATAGACTATCGTAGACCATTAACCCAATTCTCCGACTGGCCGGAGCTCTCTCTGTCCCGAGCAATCAATCCCACCCTCGATTACTCAAACAAACCCGTAACCACGAGCCAGTCCACTCACCTGGACCATGGTAACGAAGTACACGTCGCTCCTGGCCAACATCTCCTCGATGAACTTGATCAGCTCCTCTCTGTACTCCTTCTTGCTCTTCAGCCAGGAAGCATGGAAGTGAAGGCCAAGCGGTGCCCTGTTGCTGTTGAAGTGCCTGTTGAAGTTGTGCCTGAGCAGCCTGGCGAACTGCTCTCCGGTTTGGATGTTGGAGCACGAGTCGACCATGTGACAGCCTGGCAGAGACTCGTCGAAAGTCGGATCGTCTCTTCTGTCCAGATCGTTCATCACCATTTCCCAGACAGGATGAGACCTGGACGGGCAGTTTCCGCCATTGCCGTTGCACTTGTGAGGCATTCTGAAGTACAGGGTGTACGGCCAGATGGGAACGCGGCCTAGAGATGCTGTGATGGAAGCGTCGTAGACGAAGAACTGGTCAGCCATCATCTCGAATTGTTTGTTGCCACCCACGCGAAGATACGGAGCTCTCAAGCCGATGATGGAGCCGTCGGTGATGTTAGCGAAGCGTTCGATGATCAGTCTGGCCCCGGCCATCTCTGCCAGCCAGTCGTCGTAGGTCCCTTGGGTCCAGTACTGAGGATCGTCCTTGTGGGTCAAGGAGAACACAGCGATCTCATGGCCACGACGATGAAGATCTTGCACCGCCGAATAGTTGGTGTATTTGTGAGACACGAAGAAGGTGCCTCTGATCTGGCAACCATTAGGGTTCTGACGTTGTCCGTTGAACACCTCCTCGTAGAGGTCGATATTGTCCACGTTCACCGCCCCGTTGAAAGTAATAGTGATCATCTGCGGCACCTGGGATGGCTCGATGTTGCCGGGGATCCTGGTCCCATCGGCGGAACAGTAGCAGTCCGGAAGCGCGCATTGCGTCGGGTCGCAGTCCGGCGCACGGTTAGGGTCCGTTTCCACCGCTGTCGAGTGACAAGTGGGGGGTTAGCTGGTCGTTGGCGAGTCTTGCAATAGCTCGAATTAATTGCGATTGCACAAAGCGTTCCGTTGGCCTGCGATGCGAGCCAGCCTGCGGTTTCCATTTAACGCGGCCTCGAAAGGTAGCAACGCATAAAACAGCCGGCAAACCGTCGCGGTTTTAACGAACAAACGCGAAATTCTGTGATACTGCATTTTGGCTCTCGTTCCTCTCGGGTTTCCCCAAAAAAGAAATTACGAAAGCAAAAATATTACCGGGAGAAAAATTAAAAAATGGAGCGAACGAAGAAAATCGCAAGATCGGAAGAATTGACGCTTTCGAAACAAACGTTCGTTTTCGATTTGGAGAACGACGGAGCCGAGTAGCCGGTTGAAAAACACAGAACGCGAAGAGGAGGAGCAAAGAGCATGCCGACACGTTCGCTCAGCCTCGTCCCGCAATTCGCTCGCTACCAAAAGAAGTTCTCGATTACGACCGCGAGTCGATTAAAGCAATACTCACTGCAGGCGTTCTCGTCGGATTCGTCCTTGCAGTCCGGTTTACCGTTGCAGAAGAGCTCCTTGTCCACGCACTCGCCGTTACCGCACGAGAGCTTGCCATCGGGGCAGACTGGTTCGTCGGTCCTCAGGATGGGCAGCACCTTACGCGGCTCTGCAAACGTAATCCTCGTTAACGGGCCGACTCGTCGGCTGCGCCTTCTCAACCAATCGCTACTACGGGACCATTTGGCGTTCACCACAGCTGTAACTTCTACTTTTACTTCGCCCAATTTATGTACAGAGATCGAGGCGCGCTCACCAGTGGCGCAGGAACCTGTGATTCTACGTGGAGAATTACGTTACCGTGGAGATTATCGGTTCACCCTCCCGCGACTGGCAATCGGTGTTCGCGCGGTTAGAGCTAAGAGATACGGGGTGATTCTGGGATAATCGACGCACTTTTAGGGTTAGAAGGTTGTTACTGTGCGGGATTAATGTGAACCAAAGCTACGGTACCCCGCCAGTTCGGACGCTAACCCTTCGCAATCCTCGTTTCCTCAGCTTATTCTGCGACCTTCTATCCCGATCCGAAGCTTTTCTATCCTGAAAAGCGTATTTCTTCAATTTCGCTTACGGAATATCGAGATTGTCGTAGATATGGATCGGTTGGGATAGAACGTCGAATAGCATTTGGACCGCGAAGGGTTAAGCATCGGAGTAATTACATCTTGTATCAGGACCAGTTACGGATTCCTCGGGTCGTCTTTTGAGTTGATAGTTCCTACGCCACTGCGTCTGGCCGATCTTTTCTCTCGTCGGTTCCCTTCCGGTCGAGGAGTATCCTCTGATTTCCGGTCTAGGAAAAGCGGAAACGGAACCGACGCGACAGCCGCAACGAACGAGACCTTTGAACATAGGAACGAACAGACATCCGGCCCCGAAGGTTCTCCGAGACCGAGGCCGGGACTGGAGAAACAAAATGGCGACGCGTGTGGAAGTAACACGGGAACGAAATGGACGAGATGGGTCGCCCATCGCGAGAAGTGTCCAAGTCGAGAGTATCGTTTTGCCCCTGTTGGCTCGCAACGATTCGCACGCAGCTAATTCCATGATGAATTTGACAGAGGGTGAGAGATAAAAGGGGAGAAGTAGAATAGAGAAGTTGAAAGTCGAAGTAGACGCACGCACACACGCGTAGATACGATAATGAGAAGTAGAGTAGAAGTAACTAGTGGTGAAGAGATGGGCTGTTGCGAAAGGCGAAGACAGGCAGAGATAAAACAGCGAGGCGGTGCCTCGACGTGCCGAGCGAGAAAAGAGAATTGCAATGTGGTCTCGATTGTGTGTGCACGTACACGCGTGCATGTACACGCGGCGGGAAAAAAAAAGAAAGATAGAGGGAACACACACGCGAGACAGCTCCGATTTAATTTCATTCGCGGCTCGCGCGAATTGCAAAAGGAACGGGATCTGTTTGCGGAGTTTGAAACCGAGCACGGGCCTTCCTTTCGCGTTTCATCGGCTCGTTCCAACGGGCAAACCGAAATCGAAATCACGTGAAATAGGTCAATTCTAATCGGTCTGACGCAACGCGGATCTATTGTCATTATAGCGATCATTATAGCACAAAAGGCGGAACAACGGAGCGAGGCTGTGTCTGAAAATCAATCAGCTGGAAAGTAAATAGATCGATAATTCACGCCGCGTGTACCGTAAACAGCCATCTTTTTCAACCCGGCTTTATCCACGACCCAGGCGGAATTATGCAATTATCCGGGGAAAGAGGTCTATAAAATTTCCCCGAGACTTCGTTAAATAATTTATCGCTTCCACCAACGGTCTTAAACCCGACGTTTCATTACAAATCGGTGGATTTCGAAACGAGCCTCGGCTACCGGAATATTCTACCGACAAATCGGCCAATAAATCGCTCGAAAATTCAAGGACTCGGTTATTCTCGAGGAAAGAAATCCACGAAAAAGTTACTCCACCGTTTGTTTCGCAAAATCGACGCGAAATTCTCGAAGAATCCGTTGAGATTCGAATTTTGGTCACGAAAGTACCATTGTTAAAATTCTCCGGTGATACTGGAACGTCGAGAACCTTTATTATTCAAAAACTGCTTGGAGAAATTCGCGATTTTACGAAGAGAAGCTTAATTGCGAGACGATAAACTCGGGTCGGAGAACGCACCGTGCTCGTCTCGCGATCCCACGTTCCTTTTCCGCTTAGCTAATGGTAAATCGGAGCAAATGGGTCCCACGGGACCGTGGAACACGCGCGGGACCTTCGAAACGGAAGCGGAGGAATTCGGCCGCGTTCGAGAACGGCGGCAGCGGAAGATAGAGACAGAGAGACAGACAGAGAGAAAGAGAGAAGAGAGCAGAGATGCGATGGCAGCTGGAGAACGCTGCGTTCACGAGGAACGCTGCGAGATGAGATTATTCCGCGACAGAGACAGAGACAGAAAAGGAGAGCGAGTGAGAGAGAGAGAGATAGAAGGAAGGAGATAATTAATGATCGATCGCGACGCTACTCGCGCGAGTTTCGAGAGGTAAAAGCGAACGAGCCGACTAAATAACGAGGAGTCGCTGTTAAGGAGGCCAGATCGTCGAAGCGAAACCGATCTGAACGCGGACAGAGCGAGAGAAAGAGAGACAGACAGCGAGGAGAAGAGAGAAAGAGTGATATATGCGTACTTATGGCGAGACAGAGAGAGAGAGAGAAAGAGAGAGAAAAGGAGCGAGATCAGCGATCGAGAACGTGCTACCTCGTACCTGGAGCGATCGCGAGGAGAAAGAATCGTGTGTACGTATGTGTACGTGTGTGCCAGAGTATGTATAGGTGTGTCTTTATGTACAGGTGCGAGCGTGTGAGCGTGAATTCTATAAAGCTGAAAAGTCATTGCGTGCCGCGAGTCGATTTCGAGATACGACCGATAAACGTGACGTATTGAAGCGTGGAATGGCGTTTTCGAGAGGGCTTTCTGACAATTCCATTTCGTCCAGCCTCTAGGGACCTGCCGGTGCCGATACTCTAACCTTTTCCGCTCGTAGTTCCTCGCTTATCCATTTATCAAACGAGATTTCACCGCCTCGCGATGAATCCATTAGCGATTTTTAACGAAACAGAGGAAGAGAGATCCACCGGATCATAATCGCGCACCGTCCCGTCCGATTTCTCGCTCGTTCATCTATCAAACGAGATTTTACCGTTCCACGATGAATCCAGAAGGATTTTTAATGGAACAACGAGAGAGAGATCGATGGATCTTAATCTACTCCGCTGATTTCTTACTCGTTCATTTATCAAACGCGACTGTAACGTTCCAGCATGATTCGCGGAAGATTTTTAACGGAATAATGGAAGAGAGATTCCTTAGATCTCTTAACTGTTGCTCGGAGTGACTACGTACTTTCAGTCCCGGATTTTTAATCTTTCTATAGCTTCGATAAGATAATGAGAATACGCTTCGTTTAAACTCGACTTTAGAATTCTTAATATTCGCAAATGTCAAGGATTCTCGTTTCTCTCCTTAGATCTAGTAATTTCTTAACTCGCGTAAATTTCTCTTTCCAAAATTCTCATTTTCGAACGAATTATCTATATTTTAATTCGGTTACTTTGTTATGTTTGAATCTTCCGAAGGCAGTCTCAGTCCTGAAACCAGTATCGGCACCAAGCATCTCCGAGAATTTTCCGCGATTAACATAATCCGAAAGTTGCCTGGTTCTGGTCGTTTTCACCTTCCGGGATTACGCGTTCGAGTCTCGAAGGGTTCCAGCTTCCACGCCGCGTTTTATCTCGATCGTGGGGTTTTCTCGGGAAGACAATGGGCACGGAACGATAACGAAGGAACGAGCCGAAGCAGCGAGATGGGAAAAAAGCGCGTATCTTCTCGGCTGTTAGTCGGTAGAATGCCGATCGAGAGAATTGCGTGAATCGGGCAGGAAGAGAGGATCGATGAGGCTGGAAACTGGGTTAGAACGCGCTCGAGGCACGAGCTTCTCGTCTCCGGGCTGCACTTTCGCTCAAAATCCAAACCAGTCTCCCGGCCGCGAATCGAAAGTGGCTGGACTGGAGGTTACAACGTCTCGAAAGCGGTCTCGCATGTAACGACCGTGCATTTTCACTCGGCCAACGCGTCCAACGTTCGCCCGAACAGACTCGCGCGTTCGCGTAACACCCGGGACAGACCAGAGCGAAAAACTATCGCGAACTTGCGAGCCGCGGATCGCTTTTGCGTGACTTTAGAAAGTAAACCCGTTGCACATTTTTTCCCCGGCTGTCTTACGCTTCAACCCTCTCGGAACGGGACTCGCTTTGCTGCGCGAAGGAAAATTATAGAATTTTCACGCGTTCCACGCGTCCACTGCATCGCGATCATCGTGCACGGAGGAAAATTATAGAATTTTCACGCGTTCAACGCGTTCCACGCGGCCACTGCAACGCGAGTCATCGTGCACGAAGGAAAATTATAGAATTTTCACACGACCACTGCAACGGGAGTCATCGATAATTCGATAATTTTCTTTCGATTTCGGAACAAGAAACTTCTGTGACTTCCTGTTCGATATGCAAATGCAAAGTGGCAGTCGACGCGTGAACGCACTAGCTGAATTACCGAATTTGGTCACTGGCAGACACGATCGAGGAGTTGCATGTATAGAGAAAAGAAATTTTCGAGAATATATCGACGATTTTGATTTTCCCTTTGGTATTTCGGAGACGAGAAGGTTCGTGGATGAAACTCAAAGGTGCGTGAGGATAATCGTGCGTTAGTACTACCTTACGAATTGTGCGTGCTACGTTGCGAGTCTACGAAAGAGCCGGCCTCCTCCGTGTCGTCCGAAGCATTTTTCGTCATCCTCGAATGAGGAGTAAGAGAAAAACCTTCTCAAAATGGCCGCCTTCCCACCGGGAACTCCGTTTACTCGCCGGTTATTCTCGATTGTATCAAAAAATTAAAAAAAAACAACATACTACGCGTCAATGATTACAAAAGTGGTCTAAAGTCGTGTATATTTCGTGGCCAAGCATTAGAAGTTTCTTAAAATCTCTTTACTTACGCCTCTCTCGCGATCATCGATTTTCGTAATCGCGAAAGACTCGACTGTGTTACGATAAAACGAAATAAAAACTAGGAAAGACTAGGGATTTTTCAATCGATAGACGATTAATAAGTAAGAAAGAGGAGAATATTTTCCCTCGGAAAACGATAAACGAAAACGGCAAACGAGAATGATAAACGGGTTCCAGGTAGAAACGGCTGGCCGGAAACGGAGGCAGGTATCCGGCTCACCCTGGTCGATACATCGACTTACTCTCGAGCTTGTCACAGTTGGTGACTTTGCCCTTCCAGTCGCAGGTCTGTTTGTCCAAGTCAAAGGCCAGTCCGCTGGGGCACGTGATTTGCTTCAGGCCGGATTTCGTGCACCTGTTCGTGTCGGACAGAAAGCAAAGGGAACGCGGTTTAGTCGCATAGCAATCGAAATGAAAGGCTTACTCTCGAGCTGGTCGCAGTTCTTCACGTTGGTCTTCCAGTCGCACGTCTGCCGCTCTATGTCGAACGCCAGACCTGTCGGACATCGCACCGTCGCCAACCTGGTCACTCCGATCTCGCTCGCTTTGTCGCATCTGTGATTAAGTTACACTTTGGTTTCTCTGCTTTCCAATTCCCATCTCTCCTTCCCACCTCGTTCTCCCCGACAGGCTGGACGCCGATGCCGCCATGCTTTCGCAACGTTGACGCATCGACGACCAGCGAACGAGAATTTAACGAGTGGTTAGATAGGTAATGGGGTAAAGAACAATTCGTCCTTTAATAATCGTGACCGTGTCTTGGTACCTTTTATTTTTAATATACCGTTTAAAAAATTTTATACGATCGTATTACCTATGTCACGAAAGGTGTGTTTTAAAAAATAAATTTGTTTTCAGGGGAGAAATATGCTTGAGGTTGATTCCTGCCTTTGAGGTTCTCACCTGTTTTCATCGATGTAATACGCACCATGGTCAAACATTTTTTCGAGAACTACCTGTGGTATGAATTTTATCAAATTCTTCAGTTATCTTATTAAGTGAGTATCTTACACATTTTAATTAAAAAATCCATAATGTACGTCATCGTTTATATGCGTGTAATTAATCTTTCTCTTATATTCCTTCGTCTACCGGTCATTTTATCGGTCACGGTAGGTTTAGCGTTAATTCCCTCGTATCGTTTCAGATACTGTACGTAATCCTTAATATCCTCGAAGGAGTAAACGCGTTTACAAAGATGCAAGAGGGACACGCGACGAGAAATTGCCTATAGAATTCGAAGAAAAAAAAAAGAAAAAAGAAAATTGGAGAAGCTTGATAAGAATTTACGACGGACAATGAATTCTTTGAAATTAACAAGACAGGATCTCGTGTTCCTGCATCGAGCCTATTTCTGGCCGTGTCCTTGATGGGATACTTTGTCCATTCGAGTGAGTCAGGATACACCGGGTGTCGTCATCGACTGGAAGGCGAGTCCTGTATCCAGTATCAGGCTAGCCTTGAACCCTCGATCGCGGAATTCGATCGATCGCGAAGGAACCGGAGGAATTCGCTGCTCGATCCTCGGCGAGCGATCTTTTACCGTTAACTCTACCGGCCTTCCAGCTCACTTTTACCTGCCACGCGATCGATCGTGATCCAACAGGTCGTAATCGTGACGAATCAAGGCTGATCGCGACCTCCCCGATCGCGAATAATCGCGAACGATCGATCTGACGAATTGAAACGTTTGTCTTCCGATAATTCCGCGATTTTGTTCCAATTCTCGAAACTTCTGAGTTTAATACAATGTGATAAGGAATGTTGATTCGATAGAAAGTAGATGGATGACTGTTTCAAAGAAATTCTGTCAAATTGACTCGAAAATTGAGAGACCTGTTTTGATTTGATAGAAATTAAGGGACGATGACTTTGTCCCTCAACGATTCCACGATTTTGTTCAAATTCTCAAAACTTTTGAATTAATACACTTCGTTGAAGAATGTCGATTCGATAGAAGGCAGATTGATGACGGATTCAAAGAAATTTTGTCAAGTTGATTTAAAAATTAACAGACCTGTTTTGATTTTACAGAAATTAAGGGACGATGAGTTTAGATGGATTTTTAACCTGAAAAGAAATTCGGGAAGCTGAAGAAAATTACCTTACGACGTCCCTGCAGTCCCCTTCGACGCTCAACCGGAAGTACTCGTCCCCTGGCCTGTCCTGGCAGAGTTCCTCCGCATTCGCGTCAACGCCGTCAGAACCTTCGTCGTCTTGTGCTTTCACCTGTGTTCCTGAAAATTCGAAAACCACGTTAAACCATCGAGACGGAGAACTAAGAACAAGCTTGTACGATATTGTTTGCTTAGGAGACAAAAGATTCGAGTACTCTTTGTTCGATGATCCGAGATGGAATCGAGAAACAGAGGAGGAATTTCTGCTGTTTTCTCAGCCGAGAGAAAAGGAATCATGGAAAGTGAGACACCGCGAGGTTGACCACTGACAATTACGTACTTTCTATCATCGATTACATAAACGACTCTCGATCCACCGGCACGATCTCTAACGTGATTTCACAAACATTCTTTCCTCCTTTCTTCGTCCTATAAACCTAAACCTAAAAACCGTTCTCCTACGAAAATAACTTACTTACTCTCCTTAAACCTTGCCCTCTTGTTCCCGTTTCTCGGCCCATTTTTCACAACCAGAGCTATCTACGTTTATAAACCATCCCGTTCACGTCCAGGTCTGCGGTATTATATTGGAAAGAACGAGGGAATAATAGGGAAACGCGGTGACACCGAGAGGACATTCATTCGCGTGACATTTGAGCAAAAAGGGCATGATCGGTATTGCGAGGATCGTCAGAGCCGCGGAAAATGTCGCTTGGCAGCCACGATCTCCAGAGATCGTAGACCGAACACGACGGGGTCGCTGAACCCCCATAGAAGTAGAAAGTCTTGGAAATGTCAGGGCAACGTAACGAGAGGGTGGGGAGGGAAGCGACAGTGGTTCTCCAAACTAGGTTCTGTCCCTCCTTCCTCGCCGCCGATCGAGCATCCTCCGAACGTGCCTCCTCCTTCGGCTTCGATCGTGATCCGCGATCGTGATCGTGCCAACTTCCGGCCGATCAAACGACTTTGGCAAAACTTTCACGTCCACCGAGTTACGAATGCTACGCCACGATCGAGAGATCCACGCGAGATCCTCTTCCAAATTCTTCGAACCCTTTCCTCTTCCAAAACGTTTCCTCTTCGCGGAATTTCGTCGAGTAACTCTCGATCCGATTTTTCTCGATTTAAAAGAATTTTCGCGTTCGGAAATCGCTCGAAGCCTCGCCAGATTGCAGTCAGTCGATCGTTCGAGTCGCTTGGAATTTATATGGCGACCGGTTCTTGATCCCGAGGCGATCGTGACACCGATAGATACGTAGAAGCTACTAGATACTATATAAATTCTCGAAGGTGTTTCATACCGACGTTACACCCGTGATTTTCAATAGAGCGAAATTTTCCGAGCAAGCCTAATCGTAGGAAAGTTCGTGGAAAGTACAGCGGGCGTAGTTTTCCAGGAGGCCCGAGGGAAGTGGACTTTGAAACGATTCCGTGGAAACTCCGCGAAAACAACTTTCACCGCGATCGCGCGTTCGAAGGATCGAAGCCTAGATAGCCAGGTGTTTCTCCTCGAGAAATCTGGCTTATCAGCGAAGATTCCCTATCTGCTATCCAACTTTCACCACGAACACTCTGCTCCGTCGTTCAGACCAACCCTCTACCCCTTTTGTATCATCGAACAGTCCCAAAAACCTGAGATCGCGCGAGCTTAGAGACTCTACAGATTCCCCGAGGTTGTCAGAGGTTTCGAAACTTCTTAACAAGCCTCTCGAAAGCAATTATACGACACTGTTGCACGTCTGAGCGTATTATTCCCGGGTTTTGATTGGAAAGAAGGAACCGGAGGAACGTTTCGTGAGTTCGATATGGATCGAGGATGAGCGAGGAGGAAGATTCGAAAGAAGTTGGAGCAACGTGTACTCACCGGCCAGCAGAAAGAGGAATCCAAGGATCAGGAACTTCGGCGACATGGTAGTCGTCGTGGTGGTGGTCGCCGTCATCGTCGTTGTCTGGACAAAGAGCGTCTGGACAAGCCGCGCCCTCTCGCCCCTCTATATGTGCACCACCACTCCTTCCTCCTCGTCGAAGGACTTTCACCATCCGGATGGTGCTGCCACCTTTTCCACGTCGTAAAACGGCCCGAGAACAAGGGGTCCATTCCTTCCGTCTGGGCCCGGCGACCGAGAGGGGACCGTGGAATTCCGCTCGGTCTCGATCTTCCTTCTCTCTGTCGCGCGACCGAGCGAGACCTCTCGCGGTTTCACGAGCGTCCATCGCCGTTTCGGCGCTCGACCGACGCGATTACCTATTCCGAATCCAAGCCTTTGTTCCACTTTCCTCTACAGCCCATTTTCTAACCGTTTCACGATCCCATTTTCTTTTTATCTCTCTTTTTCCCCCGATTCGCCGCAACCACGAGGCCGCGGTGTTTTCAGTTTCTTTTCACTTTTTCAACGAGCTTCGCTGCTGTCGGATTGTCGTACAGGCGTTGGTTTTACTGCTCCTCGCATCCGGAAATGAATATTTGTGACTTCTCCCTTTGATAGAGACCCAGGTCTCGCGGGATTTTTCTAGGGTTCTCGGTGTAGTCCCAAAATTGAAACTGAGTCTGTCTCGCATGCGTGGTTTATCCTTATCGCAACGATATGGTTGAATAATGTGTCGTATCGTTGGATAAAGTGTATCAAGGATACACAGTGTTGTTACTGACTGCTGTATTTATTTTCTGTCTCTAGGATTAACTTCTCGTGGATCGGATTCAGCGAGGCTTGGATTTTCGCGTCGCGTTGGAAAATGGAAAATAAATTCCGGATAAAATGTTCGTGATATTCGATATGATTTATCTGACACTTACCGTGTTAATTTCCTCTCGTATCGCAAATTGGTTCGATTTTTATAGACGTTTCCGGGGGTTTCTAAATTGGCGAAATTCTCGCGAAGCAGAGGGTAGATTTATCGCGTCTGGAATGGGCCCGGGCCATTCTTGGACGGTACCCAAGATCCACTCGGAGGTCTATAACTCCTGAAAACGCGTCTGTACGCACGATTTTACGATCTTGGTGAAAATACGGGTCAAAAAGGGACGAAAAATGGCGGCAGCTCGTAAAACGCGATCGAGGTACGCGTCGACGTTACTTTTCGCGGAAACTAAAGCTACGCTTTTATGGTCGCGATGTGAACCTTGAACCTGGACGCTTTTAACGGGAAACTCTGTGGCCGAAATGCGAAGTGAATTTTTCATCGGCTTTCAGGCCGGTTTTCCCGCGGTATCGCTGAAAAGGTAATTACACGAGTATCGCCGCCATTATCGACATTTCGTGATCGATGTAGCATTGTTGTCGTTAATAACGCTCGCTATTAATATTCTCCCGGCTCGATATTGGAAATTATGCTCGACGCGATGATTAACAACGTCTGTTTCTTCGTAATGGCAGCCGTTAATCCCGAGGATTTTCCACGGGACACCGTTATTTAACGCTGAATACTCGCACGCTGTTTACTGCAACGCTCTCATCGTCAACGCTGTCAATTGCTAAAGATCGGTTTAATGCCCCGTTGCATCGTGGAACGCGAAACGTGTGCTCGTGAAGTTGAATCAATTAGTAGACAAGCGAACAAAGATTAGCTGGCAGATGCTTTCTCTGTGTTCACTCCTAATTTATGCGTCTACCTTCGACAGGTTGTCTCGTTCGTTGATTCGTGCTTTTTAAATGTCACCTTTAAAACCTTTGCGAATTTTACTTTCGGATAAATACGTGTATCTGTGGCAGAATTTTTGCCATATGCGAAGTTAATTCATCATATAGGAAAAATTAGGTGAAGTCTACTCTTTTTTAGACCCCAGTAAAGTATATCTAAATTAAACGAATGAGAAACGTAGTGAAAATTAATCATGATTTTATTAAATATAATTCCAGAACTTTTAGAGGAGCAGAAAATTAATTAAATAAATAACAATGGGTAGAATAAGGTCCATTGTTCTTAAATTCTAATTGACTATAATAAAACGAATAAAAAATTCGTATTAAAAAGTCCTATTGATAAATATAATTCTATAAATTCTTAATATAATAATGATAGTTGAATAATTCAAAGACAAAATAAAAACTGTATATATTTTAATCCAGTCTTGTACGTTTCAGAATCCGCAAAAAACTACAAATTTCTCGCTTTTCATTTGCATTTCCGTCCTCCGCAAACTTTTTAGCGGTTAAGCCGGTGAGATACGGCGAAAGGTGGGTTTAAATCTGCCAAAAAATATCCAGTCGACGTTAAAATAATTCTCGTCGAATTTTTCCGCGATCCTGATCCCAGGATTTCGCGAGACTCACCCCGATCATCGAGAAACTCTTCGAAACGCCGTGAAAAACGCGGTCAAAGACTCTATATCCTCGTTCGACATTTTAAATTACTCGACTCCGCGTGGAATCATCGACTCTCGCCACGCACAACCCTCGCAAACCTCCTTCCACCCTTCCATCTACCGTGGAATTTTTTATTTCCTCCTGTGTTCCTATCTCGCACGTTCCCCGCGTCGCTCGCGTGAATTATGCACGCGGTTTCCAAGCTGCGGCCGAATAATTCCCATTTTTCATTCCCGGCCGCCCCTCTGCACCGAGCTTCCGGATCTTCGCTGTCAGCAACGGCACGTTTGCGCAACGCGGGATCTACCTGGTGGTCGATAAATTTCGCGGTTTACGTGGTAAAAGGTTATCGACGTCGTTCCACGTGGAATAACTTCGCCACTCGTGCAGCTGCGCTCGAGACCCGGCCCGCATACCAACAACCGAGCCACCGTCCCTTCCACTTTGCCAATATTTATTTATTCGAACAATTTTTCACCTGGCCCCGCAGTATCGTAATAGAAGACCGCAACGTGTGACCGATAATATAGTAACAGAACGATGTATAGATTATCGATAGCGTGGGTGTTTAAAAAACTTCCTTTCGCGTGTTTATGTTCGTGTCAGCTGATTACAATTGCCGAGAGATTTGAAAAAAAAGAGAAATTTGGGATTATAAAGTATGAGAGCCCGAAATTAGATAGATAGTCGAAAAAGTAATGTGATAACAAGGAGTATTAGTGATACCGGAGTTATAAATTTTTATAAACTCGGATTTTAGGAAATTCCCTTTTGCGTGTTTATGTTTGTTATCAGCTGATTACAATTGTCAAGAGATGTAAAAAAAAACTTAAAATTCCGAATTAAAAGGTACGAAAGCACGAAATTAAATAGATAATCGAAACGGAGCAAAAGCAACGTGATAACAGAAGGAATTATAAATTTTGATAAACCAGTTGTAATTATATGGAAATGGGAGGAAGAATTATTAGAATAAAAGAGATGAAAGTTAGGTGAAAATCGGGAGGAATACGCAAAGTATTTATTATAGTCTGTTATACAGTCTGTTATATTTTAGCTAACGCAGTAGAGTCTGGTTGCTTTTGACGCGTTCGGGATGTCCAGAGTGTGTTTTATGTCGTTCTCTTCCTCCAAGGAGTTTTCTGCAGTGTATGATAATATGTTCAACCTTTAGAGGGGTGATGCATGATTCACAGGTTGTTATGACCCAGTATAATCCTTGACACTGCAACCTAGGCATGTCCAGAGAGGTTTGCGAGACATGCTGTTCTTGAAAAAATTGTTTATTACGTTCAGTCGTTTCAAAAGTCATTTCATTTCGTTCCTTTTTTTTTTATGTGGCTGAAATGTGGAGTTGGCTGAGAACAAATACAATTAGGTTCCCTAAATTGAAAAAACGAAATGACTTTCCGACGACCTAATAATTAGTCAAGGTAGTAACGTCTTTTCTTCTCTATATTAGATAATAAAACACGATAGTAATTAGAAAAATTATATTTTCTAAGCATGTACGTGGTCTAGACAGTAGAATTTTCTGAAATATTTTCCGAATGTTTTAGTGCTCTATTTATTAAATTAAAAACCCTCAGTCACGATTTTTTCACGAGTGCACTATGGAAATTAGGACATGAATTTCATTCTCTCGTTTCCAATTGTGTTGCATTCACGGAGAGAATCCGAATGTAAAAATATACCCAATTTCGAAACCTCTTATGGCTTAAATAGACCCTGGCGCAGATTTTCTATCGGATATTAAATCTCGCGAGCGAGTGACACTCGTTTCGATTATTACGGGCTGAAGCACCATAGCTTTCAGTGTCTGCAGGATCATTGTTCCGGCTCCTCGTGGCGAAATCGAGCGAGATCGGTTGATCGAAGGGCTCTTGCCTGTTATTCGCTGGTACCCGATACGGTGGACGACCATGGTCGTCGTGGAAGGCCGATATCTTCCACGGAGTTCCGCGAATCGACGTTGGTCCACTTAGGCTGTTATCGCGTGACAGCGAGAATTCGAGGAGAATTCGAGGGACTCGACCTTCCGCGTCGTTTCGCCGATCTCTTGGGTGAATTACGCTCGGGGACAGGATTTAAACTCCGAGGAAACGAAAAGGAATCTTCTCGGAGCTGCTATGGACTCTCCGAACAAAATCCCAAGAGTCATTTCGTGTCAGTCTTCGAAAGAGATGACACAGTTTCGAAACCAGTGGTAGAAGTTGTAAAAAAGACAACAAGTGAACGATAACCGCGCAATTTTACCAAAAATTAATCGTCCTTGTGTCAAAAAATGAACTCGCGAGCTTGTTGCCAAGGAAAATAAAATTTCTCGTTATCTTACATAAAAAGCTATGTAATAATAGGTGACTGTCATTGGGAACAGAGTGTCAAATGTGTTGTAAACGTCGAATTAATCGTATTTTGTATTATTAACCCATTCACTGTCAACCACGAGATATCTCGTAGTAAATTGCGATTTGTCACGGAATAAATTAACAGCCGTTATTAGGAATTATTAGGAGTTAGGAATTATTAGAAAAGGTAAATGTGAAACTAGGTATCGTTAGATTCGTTGAAATTCCTTTAAAATAAAATCTCGACGCCTAAAGCGAGACGCTCCAAATTTTCCTGGCACTGAATAGTTTAACAAAGGTAAACCGACGAATACTGGAATCTATTTAATAATTCCGCGGTATCCTGAAAGCGTCGGACAATCGGCCGAAAAATGAGCGGAAAAATTGAGAAACCCAGATGGCGAGGGGATAACCAGGACGATATTAATCTGGATGTGCAAAAGCGGAAGACAGCGAGATTCGAATCGGGTGTTTCGCATTCGGAATGTTGTAAGGCGTTTCTAATTGCAATTAACGAACCCTGCTCGCTCGCTCGCGTCTAAACAGGCCAAAAGGACACAGCGGCGTCATTAAACCTCTTAACAGGCTGTTAGAAGGATGCCTCGTTTATCCAAGAACCTAACAGGACTTGTTATATACACTGGAAGGTGTGCTTAAAAATACACCGTCTAAAGAAAGATATATTGCGAGATATCTATCAATGACTATGGCCAGATGGAATTAGTTTGTCATAGTATACTCGTGCTCTCGCTTGAATCGCTAATTTGACACGCGTGGACAACCTGTGACAGGAAGAAAGTGGATACTCTTATTCAGAGATAAGATTAAGAGGTTTCTACAGGGTGACCACTGGAAAACCGAGGAATTTGAGAAAGTTATAACTTCAGAGATGCTTATTACGTTTTCCGCAGAGAATATTAGAAAAAATCTATTAATTATGTTTCCAAGTAGAATAATTCAAAAAATTAAGAGAGCGTGCGTCTGTAAAAATTATTTTTGCTTCGCTTCATTCAGTCTTTGAATCACTGATCACCCTACAATTCGAGGTTTGCAACTTGAGGGATGCTTAACACACGTAATATTGGAAAAAATCTATTAATTATATTTCCAAATAGAATAATTCAGAAAATTAAGAGAGCGTGTGTCTGTAAAAATGATTTTTGCTTCGCATCATTCAGTCCTTAAATCATTGATTACCCTATATTTCGAAATTTGCAACTCGAGATGTGCTTATCACACGTAACATTGGAAAAAATCTATTAATTATATTTCCAAGTAGAATAATTCAAAAAATTGAGAGCGTGTGTCTGTAAAAATTATTTTTGCTTCACATCATTCAGTCTTTGAATCATTGATCACCCTATAATTCGAATACATTGTAGTCTCACAGAGGAATCTAAATCTTTTTTACAAGTAACCACGCGTATAATCTAGGGACTAAAAATATAGTGGAAAGAACTAAGAAAGAAAGATTATGATTAAAATGTAAAACTAACGACTGTGATAAAGATTGGGAATAAATCGTTAGATTTAGATCGAGTCCACGCCCAAATTGACATCTCCCGAGTTGTCTAGAGAACCAAGCTTGACAGCGCTCCACAGCGTCCATTCGGAACGTTTCTGTGAGTGGAATTCGCGAATGGCAGTGACGAAATCGAGGTTATGCTAATCGAAATCGAAAAAACCCTGGCTACCTTCTCTGATCTGTGGCTGGTGCACGCGAAGATTGCTCTATCCTGAGATTTTTCATGCCCCTTTCGCAATCGAGTTGCCAAGAACCAGAGCAAGTTACGACCAAAGAGCATGTCCAAAGAGGCAGATTAAATTATTTGGATATCCTGCCTCGGGATTAATTAGGATGCCGGTAAGAGGATTCGTAACAGCCGCGGGGAACGAGGTTTGAACTTTTACAGAGCTCTTTGACGAGATTCAGCTTAAGCGAATTTATCGACAATGTCGAAGATGTAGGAGCTGCATCGATTCGATTCGTGCAAGCTGTCATAAAACGTGCAAAGGCTGTAACGTGACAGAGATATCGGATATTTCTGCAACCAAGACGGTTAAAAGAGAACTCGCAACTGTTGCAAGCCGTCTAAACCACCAATCTTTCTATTTCCATCTTCGTGTCTTCCGTCAGTGACGGATTGCAACGATATCGGCTTATCTCACGGCTTCCTATATTATTTTACTATCTCCTGCAAAACGCATTAACATAACTGTGCATCGTTCCCTATTTCTCCATATTTGTTCAATTTTGTTTAATCCTCTGAACCCCATTCTCGAGTGATTCTACTTTATTTTTATTCCCGGGCACCTAGAAATCGATAATCTAGAAATATCAGAGATACTATAATAGTTATGGATGAGGAGAATGGAAAAATTGAAATTGCAAAGGATTAATTCTGAAAGGATTCTTTCTTTCGAGTTCCACACTTTCGCGACAAGATGGCGGATCGCAAAGAAACCAAATCGCGATAGAAAATTGGCGAAAAGGTGAAATTGATCGGTGGAAAAAAATACTAGTTTAAATTATATCTTATCGATAATTTCGAAATACCTTAAATACTATTGAATATAGTTATGGATGAGGAAATTGGAAGAATTAGAATAGCAAAGGATCAATTCTCAAAGGATTCTTTCTCTCCAAGTTCCGAACCTTTTGCGACATGATAAAGAAACCAAATCGCGATAGAAAATTAGCGAAATGGTGAAATTGGTGAAAGGAAAAGGGTACGGAGTCTGCTTAAAATTTCACTACTGTTTAATTTTATCACACGTCGCGTTAAGCTCGACGGTGGAATGAAATATAGCGATCTTCGGCCTGGTTCGAAACACGCGTGCACGTGAACACGTGTCCCGTGATTAACGACCAGGAAATTGCTATTTCCTTATTTAATCCGGCAGTAACCACGAAGTTTCGTGAGATCGATAGAAATCGGCTTGGGCCTGCACGCTTCGCGAACCCGTGAATCACTCGTTCTTTGTGATCCTGCACGCGAGCCTCCACTTCTATGCACTCTTGTCCATTATTTCTCGCGACCATGCGTCTATATCATAGCCTGGTGGGTGTTAATTTTCAGCTATTAATCTCTTTACGGTTTAGCATACAAAGATACCTAAGGATATTAACCTTGCGCGGCAATTATCGAGACTTTTCCTAACGAAATGTCGATTTCACGATTATCCTGGGATTTCCTATCGAATGGAATTGCTCTTCGGGATATGGAAAATACCAAGTAGACATAGTATTATTAGTTCTCAAATGTCGAATCGAGATTATATTACTGTCCCTGACAACATTTTTTTTTCAAATCCCAAGATACATTTTCTTTCGTCATTTTCTTCTCGATAATCAACGAAGATAGAAATTATTTGTACGTAAAAAGTTACTGCAATTGTAGATAATTTCGTAGTATCGTGTTTGGCTAAGAGCTTTTTCAGATTTCTAATTGATATTTGTTATAGAAAGAGTCTTAATCTAAATCTTTGAGCTGACATAAAAACGTCTGTCACCTGTCAATGTTTAATGAGTTGTAAATTCTTCAGTTGGCGGAAATTATCTTTTGGAATATTAAAGATATTTACTAGGTCGACTATAAGCTACCTGTTTGATTATCAACTTCTAACGCTGGGTGTTTACCTCTTCTCAATTTTTAGCTATCAACCTGTTTAAAATATTCGCTATCAACACGCGTGTAGGTAATTCCAGTTTCTATTGAGTAACGCACATGCATCGTCAATTTTTACGTTTGAAAACCTGCTCGGAACCGGGTCTCGAGACGAATTCGAAAATCCAGAAATTTTCAATCCGATTGAAAATTCTCCCTCGCGCTATGATATTTCCTGTGACAAATATTCGCTGCAACTGTGTCAACAATTATGAAAACTCCTGGTTATTTACATTCCGATAAGATAAAATCATTTTTGTCAAAGGATCGAATGCGTTTCAACGCTGATTAAATATCGGAGGATATTAACAGCGCTATTTTCTCGATTTCTCTGTAATTAAGTGAATAAAATTCCCCAAAAATTGCCTTATTTATATTCCGACGAGATAAAGTTACTTTTTCTAGAGTATCGAATCGTTGCAACGCTTATAAAACATGGTAGAGCATTAAATAGCGTTGTTTTCTCGATTTCTCTGCAATTAAGAAAATAAAATTTCAAAAAATTGCCTCGTTTAAATTCCGCCGAGATAAAATAAGTTTATTCGAAGGATCGAATCGTTTCGACGCTTATCGAACATGGTAGACCATTAAATAACACCGTTTTCTTGGTTTCTGTGGTATCAAGAAAATAAAATTTCCAAAAGTTGCCTCGTTTAAATTTCACAGAAATAAAATAAGTTTCGTCGAGGGATCTAATCGTTCCAAAGCTTATCGATTGTGGTATACCATTAAATAACACCATTTTCTTGGTTTCTGTGGTATCAAGAGAATAAAATTTCCAAAAATTGCCTCGTTTAAATTCCTTTTAGATAAAATAGGTTTCGTCGAGGTATCGAATCGTTTCATCGCTTATCGAACGTGGTGGACCATTAAATAACGCTATTTTCTTGGTTTTTCTATGGAAAAAATTCCAGAATCCCATTTGTAACAGTCTGGTAACACTCGGGAGATGAATTATCAGGTTGGTCGCGAAGTTAGGAATTACGAGTTAACCAGCGACCGGTGTTCCCCGATGGCGATGATCCAGGATGATCGAACGGCATTTCTAAACGCGTGCTAAGCCGAGTCCTTGACGAGATGCACACGGGATGCCAACGGGGGCACACGTTCACCCGTAAGAATAAATATAGGGAGCCTGGTGGAAACCAGTTTTCGTAGTTCACGATCCTATGCGTGCCGTCTCCTCTCTCTTCCTTTTCTCTCCTTTCTCCTCTCTTCCTTTTTTGTCTTTTCTCCGTCTTTTCCCCGGTGACCTATGCAATCAGGCGCCACAAAAATAACCGAGAAAGTCTCCGATGGAACCTTGATCCCCCCGGCTCCTCCACGCGTCTTTGTGATTCGCCTTTTTTCCTTTTTTTTCGCTTTTCCGACTGTCAAACGTTGATTGATATATCGCTATAAGTTACTCCTCCGTGGATAAATCTCGCCTGTTCCCTCCAGCCTGGTCGAAGGTAATTTATAGAACTGAGAATCTGCTGTTAGTCTTTCGAAATTCGTTTCAATCACTTCGGGTACACTTCGGGGAAATAGCGGCAGGATATTCCTGGAATTTTGTTGCGATGCTTCTGAGACACGATCCAGAATGGATTAAGCGACTATGGTGACAAATGTGTCGCGAATTTTATTTAATAACGCGTGTTGCAGGTGCCATATTACTCGCTTGGTAGGAAAGAGTGAAAACAGGAGGAGTAATTAAGAATATTAAGAAAATCCTTGGTACATTCGGTTCTTTATAATATATAAGCAATTAATTAAATTCCACGTGTACCAGATACTATGTAGCTTAATTGATAGAAAAGGGTGAAATAGAAAAATAATAGAAGTAATTTAAAATGCCTATGAGCGGAGATGAAGAATATTATATATGATAAGAATGAGTAAAGCTAGTACTCCCTTAAAAATGGAACAAAAATTAATGAAATCCTCGGTGTTAAACAATTAATACAAATTCCACTATGTTGCTTGCTTGATAGCAAACAGATGAAATGGAAAAATAAGAGGAGCAATTTAAAATACCGTGCAGGAATGGGTAAAGCTAGTGCTCGTTTAAAAATTAAACTCTTGGCGCACTCTGAATCCTTGTATAATATATATATAAATGATTAATGTAAATTCCATTATTTAGGCCATGGCGTGACACGGAGATATAACGATTGGAGTTAGAAGCGAGTTAAAAAGGGGTTGAAATATGTATTACGCCCGAAGGAAGGTTGCTGGATGAACGTCCGCGACTCTCCTCCCCGTTTTCCCCGATCGACCCTCGTCACTCGAGCTGACAGAAATGCTGTCAGAGACGGCTGGATGGAAATATTCCTCGATATTCCTCGAACGACAGGAATTCTCCGCGGCGGGGAAGGAGCAAGCCTAGAAAGCCCGGTACCAGGGACTTTATCGCGACGAATCGCAGGGGTGGAACGCATGAAATACGCTTTACACGCGAGAATCGAACGCTGAAGGTTACTCGGTTACGTAACAGCATAGCACAGTGACCAACAGACCTTTTTCTCCTGCTCTTTTCTTCCTCCTTCATGCTTTCTACAATCGCGACCTCTCCTTGAACCATCCTCGCGCCTCGAGAGCCTCGCGAGGTCCGTCGATCTCTGGATCCACCATCCGTGGACCCTCGAATCGACTCGTGCCGCGATTATCTCGCACGGTCTTGAACCAACGTCCATTCAGAACCGAGATCCTACGCGGGAACAGCTTTTTCCACGCGTGCAGCAGCTGAAGGCACTCGAACGCTGTGTCTTCTGGATTCACGAGTGAAATTTCGTTTTTAGGGCACCGTGGTCGTTTACAATTTCAAACTCGTGGTTTGGTAAGTTTTAACAGCTTTGGTGCTAAAATACGGTATGATTTTGACAGTCTTGATCGAAGCTGAGAATTTTCGGGGTGCAGAATTCGTTTGTCTATCTTCTAGGAAGATGAGTAATCTATAGAGACTTCGACAACGGTGTATTGATCGTTTATAATTTCAAACTCGCGCTTCGGTAAGTTTAACAGCTTTAGTGTTAAAGTACGGTATGATTTTGACAGTCTTGATCGAAGTTGAGAATTTTCGAGGCGGAGAATTCGTGCGTCTATCTTCTCCGATGATCCTTAATCTATAGAGATTTTTCTTTCTATAGAGATCTATAGAATCTATAGAGACTTCGACAAAGGTGTATGGCGATAAATCACTCGGCGTGTAGCTTTTTTAATAATGACTGATCGTGTTTCGGTGACTCGGGAGATTCCTCTGTGAAATCTCCGGAGGCCATTACGAAATCTTCGTGAAACTTCGAAGGGTTTAAAGGCTCGTTTGATCTTCTTCTTCTTTAACGCGATATTTTAAAAGATTACTAAAATTAACGAACGATTCGGTACAGATATAATAGCAGGTGACTCCACATTTTGATTTTTCACTTTTCAATTCGCCTCCAATGGATATTACAGGATATTACAAAATGTTACAAGATGTTACGAGGTTAAAATTTATTGCACGGTGTAATCAGAATTCGCGTAACTTTTCGTTTCGCTGCACGTGATTATTTAATTGTCGAGTCTCACGAGACGCTTGCGAGCTTTGAGATCTCGGTTTTACGAGGTGCTTGGAAGCTTCGCGTGTCCGCTGTCAGCTGCAAGAGAAAGAGGAATAAAGGCAGAAATCGAATTGCGTTTGGCGAATCGTTGAACTTTCTCCGAAAGAAATATTCCTCGTTGTAAACACCTCGTTCGCTTTAAAGCAGCGATCCCTCTGGTTCGTTCAAATAGAAAGCGCGTCGAATTTTGATTTATAGAGGGCCTGCTGAATATTTATAGGGCCGTTCGAGCAGAATTTCTGCACGGGAACAGTACCGAAACCTTTGCAATTTCCATGGACTTCATTATTCTGCCATTGCATCTACACGTTTCCGTAACGTTCACCTGTTGCCATTACATAAACCCAATATCTCCACGCGTTCCGCGCGTTCACCTAAAAATTCGACAATCACCGACTTCCTGACACATTCCAGTCCCCGTGACAACTGCTTTACAGTGTCACAATATGGTAGGAAAGAAATCCGGCCAGGAATTTCCATTCTTCTCTGTCATCGCCGATTAAAAATACCGCGGAGCAGAAGAAAATTTAGGTATTAATTTATTAACAGCAGCGAGACTGGTTGATTTATTATCACCCATTGCTTTATCAAATACACACGAAGAAATTAAACAGAGAATGAAAGCAATTAAGCAACGCGTAACAAAAATTTTGTTTAAGTAACGAGATGAAGAAATAGATGAAAAACAAATTTCGCTGTATAACGAAACGAAATGCTAGAAGAATAAAAATTAGTTCGACGAAAAAGGAACGAAGCAATGCCTGAAAAAAATTTTCCTAAGCAAAGAAACGAAAGATTGAATTAAAAAGTATTTCCCTGCGTGAAGAAGCGAAATGGAAGATAAATAAAAACTTCTGCCACCTAAGTAAATGAAATAGAGTGGCCTGAAAAAAATGTTTCCACGTAAAGAAACGAAATGGAAGGCAAATAAAATTTGTCCCACGCAATTAAATGAAACAGAGTCTCAAAAAAAATTTGTCTACGCAAATAAACGAGATGGAAGACAAATAAAAATTTATTCTCGTGTAAAAATGAAAGTATTCTCCAATAAAAAAATTTGTCTGCCTAAAAATATAAAATGGTAAACAAGTAAAAAATTATTCTCCGTAAAGAAATGACATAGAGTCTCGAGAAAAAATGTTTTTACGCGAAGAAACGAAATGGTAGATGAATAAAAATTTAAGAAAAAGAAAAAGAAAAATTTGGGAGGAACAGAAGAATCGTTGGAGCTGTTTCGAAGGCTTTCTTTCGTGTTTGGTTCATGGAGGATGGGAAAATGTAAAAATAAAAGTATCTCTCCCAAAAAAATTTGTCTGCCTAAGAAAATAAAATGGTGGACAAATAAAAAATTATCCTGGGTAAAGAAATGACACAGTGTCTCGCGAAAAATGTTTTTACGCGAAGAAACGAGGTGGTAGGTGAATAAAAATTGAAGAAAAAAAATTTTTGGGGAAAAGAGAAGAATCGTTGGAGCTGTTTCGAAGGCTTTCTTTCGTGTTCGGTTTGCGGCGGATGGGAAAGTCTGGTGGAGTTGATCCGGTGGCACAAGGCGCGCGAAAGAAGAGGCGAAGGCGAAGTTTCGAAATACGAGATGCGCATAATTATGCGCGCCTACTTAGCTGCATCGGGAATGCAACGTAGTCCTCGGTTTTTCTGGCACGCCCCGCGACCACCTTTCGATCGGCCTTTCTTCCTCCCTGCTGCGATTACCATTTATGGCCCATAACCAAACGTTTTCCCTCACGAATCAACGCCCCCGAATTCCGTTCATCCATCCAGATCCCTAATTTCCCGTCCAGTCACCTCAATCGTCCGTGAAATCGACGCTATCGAATCCCGAGTTATCGAAAAACTATCTTTTCGCTACGAAATGACTAAACATCGACGAGAGTTCAATTTCGACTGGAGATTTTCAGCTAGCTGAGAAATTTAGAGCAATTAAACATCTATCTAGCGAATGCGAAATCTCAATTCGCGATAGATTATATTTAGAGGATGCGAAATTTCAATTAGCGACGAATTTCATTAAGTGGACGCGAAATTTTGAATAGAGACGGATTATAGCGAACGAATGCGAAATTTCGGATAGCTAGGAATTTTAATTAGCGTATGAAAAGAGATGGAAAGATTCGAATTCTTTGGAATAGTCGAAAAATTTTGCAATGCCGAGAATTCCTCGAGTGGATGCAAGATTTTGGATACCGACGAATTTGAAGACGTACGTGGCAAGCTTTTGAGAAAGCAAAGAATCCGCAAATCGAACGCGAAATTTCGTATAGCAACGGGTTCTGTGCAACAGTCGCTAAATTTCGTAAAGCAGCGAATCTTCGAGTGAACGCAAAAATCGACGAATGAATACGAAATTTCGAATATCGCCGAATTCCCTCGACTCTACGCAAACATCCAAGTACCCTGCGAATTCTGTCGTGCAAGCGGAAAATTTCGGAAAGCTAGGTGGCGAAATTTCGAATCTCGCGGAATGGCATCGAGTGGGCGCGCGATTCGGAATAAAGATGAATTGCACGAAGGAATGGAAAGTTGGGAACGAGGGGGAATCGCGTGTAGAAAGCGGATGGAAATCTGGACTGAGGATAGATTGGAGGGTATATGGGTTAGACGGTGTGTAGCTTGGATGAGAAGAAAGGAAGAGACTCGATGCCGATCACGCGCCGGAAGAAGGCTGTTTCGTATGATCGGCGCGGCGCCATCGGCGACGTGATTTTCACCTTGACCGTGGACGGGTCATCGTCCATCGTTCCGCCATCGCTGCTCCTGTTGTGTAGCTTCGAAATTTTATCTGGGACACCGCGTCGGTGTCGTTAACACCGATCGTGTCGTTCGTTTCTGCATCGCGAAACGTTTCGTTCGCGAAAGTGGGCTAACGCTCGGACGATTCCGCGAAGATCGATGGATCGTTCATCGCGAAAAATCGTTCTCGATGATAACGCGGATTCGTACGACTACGGGCTGAGGTTCTGCTTGATTTAATGGGTGAATTTAATTATTGTCAATGAGATTAGCGGTGGTTGGCGGCGTTGATTGACGTACGCTGCTATTACGGAATTACCCGCGTTAGTTTCATTACGATCCATCGATCGACATCACGCCACGCGTTGTAACTTTTAACTGCTCGTTTCTCCGCTATTTCATCCGCACTGACGTCACGTTCATTGTAATAATCTCCCTCGAAGGCTATTCCTGGGCCAGAGGGCTGCCAATCGATCCTTCGATCGTTCGATATCCCGGTGTACTTCCTCGTTCGGTGTTAGATATTCTGCTCGTCGTCCACCACGGTCAAGGTATCGAAATTTAATATTCCTCGCTCGAGAAAATTACGTGTTACGGTTAATCCGAGGTTTGCGAGATAAAGCGGTTTTGGAAGTGGATTAATTACCAATTTAACGCTGGACCGAGTAATTCGATAATAAAACGGAATAGTTATAAAGGAAAAGAAAAAAGATCGTTAGAAGAATATATCTAGTTAAGGAGGTGTTTCAAATATTCTTTAACCCAATATTAAGAAAATAAATTAATAATTTTTAGAGTGGCTTAATTGCTAATTTAACAGTGGAATGTGTAACTAAATATATATATAATTGTAGACTTACGACGAAGGTTTATTCAGATCCTCCAGCTAGTTGCAGCGTTGAACAGGAAAAAGAGAAAAAATTGCTAGAAGGATGTGCCAGGTTGCAGCGGTATTTGAAATATTCTTTGAAAAGGAACAGGATGAGCAAGAGGCGAGGTTTGCAGAAATGGGAAACGTTGGCTGGAAGGCCGGGCCGTCGAATACTTTGCTTTAACAACGATAACAAATCCTGGCCGGACAATCGAACACGGGTTTAATTACCCCGTTTGAGTTAAATTCCAGCTGAGCGTAAATTACAGAACGCACATCCCCGTTGGGAAGAAGAAAGGTGGTTTACCTTGTAGCGACGGCCCACGTCAGGCTATCCAAGAAGCTAGGCTCTGCAGCAGGGAGAAAAAAGCCGAGAAGAATGGAAAGTTATGCTCGCGGAGAGTGAACCGCCGTTTCTCGACGATTGCGAGACCGCATTACCGCGTTTAATTGTCCTTCTGCCGTTGAATTAGCCTCGTGAGAACTGTGCTCCACGAAATTTCCGATGACATTTGCCGAAAGACCACGAACCTGCGTCTCCTCGCCATCCATTTGCTTAATTCTGCCATGGAAAATCGGCATTCCGAGTTGCGGCGCTATGCTGTACTCGAGACGAGTGCTACTTGCTTGGAAAAATTCGCGTTAAACAGAAAAATGGCATATGAGCCACTTCTTTTCCATTTTTGCTATTTTTTTCTTAACCTTTATAAATGAAGAACGCACAATATACGAATGAGATTTGAAATTCGAATGGAATGTATGTAAAACACAAACGTTGGAATATTTTATTTTTGATTATAATCATTGTAATTGCTATAGCCACGTTTCTCCGATACAATCATTGTAGTCCCTATAAAGGCACTTTTATAGAAATCCTGTTTTCCTATTAGTCATTACACTCGCTATGGTCAAATTTCCATAGAAATCTCGTTTTTCTGTTACAGTCATTATAGCCATTATAATCACGTTTCTACAAACATTTTATTCCTCCATTACTATAATTGCAGTCACTAGAAACTACATTCCTATAAAAATTTCCCTAAACTAGTCATTTTTCTTTTATAAAAATAATACAGAGAAATGGAAGAGTAAGCAGAAACTACAAAAAAAATATCGGTTATACCCATTCTGGAAGCAGTGAACGGCACATTGCCAGTATTAAATTTCCCAAAATAATTCGTCACTTTCCCAAAACTAGTCGAACACCTTTCTCGTACCTGTGACAACCAATTATTCGGAATAAATCAGCGAAAGCACGAGGAAAGCTCGAGGAAAGCTCGATGCAGGACTTCCTGTCCTCCGAAATCCGATTAAAACTATTTGCCGGTATTTCCTTGACGCGTTTCGCTCACGGGTCGTGCGATTAGTCATCCGGGACAAAGGTGTCGACTCTTTGTTTCCTTTGTCGCAGCTCGTACCTGTGTCACAGGCGACACAGATGATTCGAGGAAAGCGCGATTTCCTCGCCATCGACGGCGAGTCGATATCGAACCGGCCCCGCCGTCTGTTACGAGGAATAACGGAAGGCTGTGTCCGCAAGGTAAACCACCTTCCTCATCCACGGACAGGTCGCAGAATTTCTCTTTCGATTCCCTTTCGCAGAAACCGCCTCGCGAAACGCGTCCGATCCGCGAAGCCTGCCAACGGCCGTGAGAACTTTCCTTTAATTATTTTTTGACACCGTCTGGGTTAATTATAATCTCGATAGTCATAGACTACGGGGTTTATTGTTTCCGGAGCCGAGAGTGGCGCAACGTCGCGGAAGAACGAGATCGATTACCATCGAGCTAACTCGCGTTAGAGAAATCGCGATTCGAGGGTGTCAGATGGTGCGAAATCTCAAATCGCGTGAATATTTCGGAGGATTTTTATTTTTGGTACGAATTTCGATATTTCGGAGAATTTTTGTTTCCTCGATTAACCGATCTTCGAGATTGCTTGAGAGTCGATAGAAAGGTCTCGGTGATATTTATAAACGGAAAGGAGAGTCGACTAAGTGTTTTAGCGGATAACTCAAAATTTTTATCCGCCGGTTCCGTAAGCGGCTGTTGAGTAACGCTTTCGGCCATTAGTTCCTCGTTAATTCGTGTGCTTTGGTATATACGGCTCGTGAGAGAGCTGTTGCTTCAGATGTACCTATGCGCGTGACGTCCAGATGGAGAGTTTCAAAATATCGTTTAATAACGCCGAGGAAAGTTCGCCGGGAAAATGAGCTGTTTTTGGACGAAAGCGTAAATTCACTTTGAAATTTTCCCAGGTTAGAAATTCTATTTCGAGATCGACTTCGAAATTTTCAGTATTTTCGACGAAAGGATTTTTGCAGGGTATAATTTCTGGGAAACTTTTCTACTCTAGTAACTTTTCTCGAAGAAATTACAGCAATCGACGAACTTTAGGAATTTTTATTTCAACGAAAAGCTACGCTTTGCTTTCTTCGAAAAACGATTTCATAAGTAGAAATTCTAGATAAAAGGATTTTTATGGAGAACGATTCCTGCGTAGTTTTCCTAGTCTAGTAACGCTTCTGATAACAAATTACAGCAGTCGTCGAACCCTCGGTATTTTTATTTCCGCGACAAGCTATGCTTCGATTTCTTCGAAAAACGATCTCTTGTAGGTACCAAATGCGAATCCGGAAGTCGCCATACGTGATCACAGTGAAACCCTATATGGTCTCCACTTGACGCATCGGCAACCTGCAGCTTGCGTTCTGAAACTCCGTTTACGTTTCGATTTTGCACGCTATAATCCACCTTCGATTCGACGAAATCCACGAAATTACCTACTAAACGCTGCTATAATATTTTTTATAATCACACTATCTCGAGCCAACACCTTAGATAGTCAGTCGATGAGTCGATTGTTTTTCAGTCGTGATTCAGCCTGCATAAAAGACAAATTATCGACGAAAGAGAATTAAGAAGCTTTTTGCGAGATATTTATAGGAATTCTAGTCACCTTCCAATATTTCGTTCATTCCGAAAATCGGTCGGTTTAAAATTATTCCAGATGCGACGCGTTAACATTTCAAACAGATATCAGCGCGACGATGGGAAACGAAAGAACAAGGTGGTAGGGTCGAGAGGATGAGATGGAATTTTGAAACACGGTTGATGCAATATTCATGCGGTCGCGTTCGCCGCGCTTTCCATTTCTAGGAAAGAAGAGTCAAAGCATGCTGACCAAAACAAAAACCACCTGGTCGTCACGGTAAATAGAAGTGCCGCGAGTTATAACAACGCGTAACACCGGCGACCATACTCGCGACGACCACGTGACATTAAAGCCAAACACGCAGAAACTACAAACGAATTCCGTTGAAAAACCACGGGACAGAGAGTTGACGGATGATCTGTCCGGTTGTATTCGCCTAACACCTCGAGAATATCAAGAATTCCGAATTAATGAAATATCTCGCCGAAACGTCTCGGCTCCTGTGTCGCGAACGCTCGAAACGACGCTGATAGCGTAATAATAGGACACGAGGAATAAAATATTAATTCGCTGGCTTATGGTGACGTCCGAGACACGTCATTCGTTTCGTGTAGGCACCCTGAAAGAACCGTGACTCACGATTTATATATACGCCTTGAAAAATTCCACATTTCACGGGACCGTTAATTTACATGATTATTCTCTATTGCTGCCTCGCGTTGCTGTCTAATTAGAAGAAATTACGAACCGAGGAAGCATTTCGTTTCAGCTAAACCGCTGTGTAATTATTTCGTTCGCAATGATGTTACAAAAGCCTCCGGGGTTTGTTCATTCGAATATGTCGCGCGATAAACTCGTGACAGGTTATTATGTTGCAATTCACGCTGAATTTATCATGGTAAATACAAAATAAAAGAAGGTCCTTGAAGAAAATAGAATGCAAAAGAGACATTTTTGCGAAGCGATAATTGCGGATCAGGAATTTCTAATAAAAATACAAAAATTGCTCGTTTAGATTATGATAGGTTCAATGTTAATCCTTCGTTAAAGGAAAATAAGAATTCGAAGAATTTCTGTTTTAATGTGGCCGATACTTTTGAAACAGCATATAGAAATCGTATTTATTATTTCAAATTCTAAATATTACTTAAAATCGATCTTTGGAATTCGATTAGATCGTGACAGAGAGATAATATTTCCTATTATTGAACACAATTATCATTTTACTAATCGCTCTTAAATTTTCAATAAAAAATTCTGTACTAAGCGCTATCTCTCTACTCAATCGACTTTTACCACGGTATTTCCTCTCGATTTTATTACTATAACTACCGATCTTTAATAGGCACTTGGACATAGCGCGCATAGATGATAGTAATTTCCGTGGCACCATAAAGATAAGTAAATATATTGATTGTCGTTCTGTCTAGATACGAGTCGACATAAATTTCTTCAAAATAGGTATGTAACAGGTATATATTTCTAATAACTACAAGAAGGAAACTCTCCAGAAGAAATCGTTTTACAATTTATTATACGAAACGGTCAAAATTATACAGATCCATGTGAAATCGAGAAATGTAAAATAAAGAGACGCATGAAAGCTCGGTGCTTCCCGAAAGAAACTCGCCAGACGAAATCGTTTTATAATAAATCATACGAAACGATCAAAATTATACAGATCCATGGAAAATGGAGAAATATGAGATAAAGAGACGCCTGAAAGCTCAGTGCTTCCTAAAACCGGTATGAATCGATAGATCTCGCGGTGTTTCGACCGCGATATCTCCGGCTTCGAGGAATCGGTTGGATCGCAGGATCGTGATCGACGTGACGCGATAGCCGTGGTTCGTTCGCGACTAGAATACCGGTTCTTCGTGAAACGTCCCCGATACACATTCCCCGATAGAGTTCCACGACCATTCCGTTCCCGTTTAATTCCACTCACGCGTCCGATCGCCGCGATCGGCCATCGGTCGCGAGCCGAGACAAAGGAAAAGCGCTTTTAAAGTCACGGTCACTCGAAAACCGACCATTTCACCAGTCTACGCACGATCTGTTCCTGTTTCGCGCCGGGAGTCGCTCGTCAACGAGGCAAACACAGCGATCGAGCGATCATAGTGGATCACGATCCTATCGTAGGATAATTCTAAAAAGTATGAAACGAAGTAAACCTAAACGAATTTAAATAAACGAAATCGGACTCCTAAGGTCCGGGAACTCTGTCAAGTTTTAGTTGTTGTTGTATCTTAATAATGTAGGAATTCTTAGCGATTAAATCCCTCGCGGATAAAGGTTCAGTGGTTTGAGATGATATAGACGGTAACAGGTTTATTTCTACCGAAGGATATCACTCGATGGTTCAAAAGTATTTTAACTCGCGATACTCTCGAGACTTTCACTAGGAAAACTATGTCCCTTATTTGAGAATGTTAATGTACGAATTATTAGCGATTAAATCCCTCGCGGATAAAGGTTCAAAGGTTTGGGATGAAATAGACGGTAACGAGTCTATTTCTACCGAAAGATATAACTTGTTCGTTCAAAAGTATCTTTCACTCGCGATACTCTCGAGACTTTCACTCAAGAAAACTATGTCCCTTGTTTGAAAATGTTAATGTACGAATTATTAGCGATTAAATCCCTCGCGGATAAAGGGTCAGAGGTTTGAGATAAAATAGACGATATCAGGTTTATTTCTATTGAAGGATATCACTCGTTCGTTCAAAAGTATTTCTCATTCGCGATACTCTCGAGACTTTCACTCGGAAAAGTTATATCCCTTATTTGGGAATGTTAATGTACGAATTATTAACGATTAAATCCCTAGTAACTCGAGATGAAGTAGACGCAGGCTGAGAACGATTTACGAAGAGAAATTCCTTTTTTTCCCTACGTGCTCGGCGTTTTTACGCTGCTTGCAAACGAGGTAACGATTGGAAAGGATTTTGAAACGTGTCTGACCAGGGGATTAACCCTCGCGATACGTTAACGGGGTCTTCGGAGACCCGGTTACTTTATTACCACCTGAGTCGCAACCATAATCGAAGATACCCCGGAAATACTCGTTCGTGTACCTTTCTCCGCGCGAGTGAGTTTATTACACGCTCGTTACACGAGACCACACGTGCTGTTCCAGCTCGCGATAAAGTTTCCGTGCACGAAAAATCCCCAGGCGAACATTCGAACTCGAGTTTTCCTCGATTTTTGACTCCCCTTGAGAGTACTTTAGCACCATTAAACGCTCGACGTTTCTGTCAGGACCAGTTTCGACGCTAAACCTAATTTACGAGAGGTTTAAATGTCTGCTTTTTGAAATTTTCGAAATTCCATATTCAATCATCTCGCGTCTCGATTTAATAACCCTGAACTGCGTGATCTACACTAACGACAATCGATTAAATTATTTACGTAATAATCATTATATACAGAAAAAATATGAGAAATGCCAGAGACATATGCCAAAGAAATATATAAAATAGCATTCGTCAAAATAATAAATAAAATAATAAAATAAAATAGCGTTTATTTCGGCCTATGAGAATTTTTATTATATTACTTAAACGAATGAATTTTTCGTAAAAATTTGTATCTAGCTACATTTTCCAACCAAGACTTAATTTTAAAATAAATTTGTCCCTGTTTAAAAAATATTCTTTCGAGCTTTACCTTTGATTTTCTTGAAAAATCCTCGCCAGTGAGGAATAACTCGCCCCTATTTCATCCGCGATGGCGTTAGTTCTGTTTACTCTGTTCGAAGCGGCGATCCAGAATCGGATTCTGCTTAACAGATCATAGCCGGACGTGTAATTATGCAAAGTCGGTAGAATCAGTGCGAGTGTGGGAAGATAATGGGTGTAGACTGTGCGTATCGTGTCTGGTTTTCACGCTTTCGCGATGATCCACGGTGCGATGTCGCGTGGAAATCCTGGAGAAATTTAATGGCACGTTTTGGAACCGGCACCCACCTCTCTTCCCTCGAATTCATTGGTAATTAGAATAATTTCTGGGTGGTGGTACGTTCAGCCGTGCACCTTGAACTGGATTTCAGTATTCATTATGTACAGCTGTTTGACTTATTAATTATATAGGAAAGATCGATTTCGAGTGATCTCGGAAAGTGTAACGCTATCGTTGCACGATCGGCGTGCTTTATTAATATGCATAAGTCGCCGCGGGAGTATAGGTGAGCTCGGTGAATGAAGAAATTTTACAATCGTAAAGTCGTTGCTGTGTGTTTAATGCGCGCGATTTATTAATATGTACAGGCTGATGCAAAGTGCTTGAACTCGTTCAACTGTTATTAACGTAATTAATAACGACTGTACTTTGATTACATATATATAATAGAAACAATATTAATTACATTAATTCATTACAGAGGTAGAAATGAATGGAATGCGTGAAAACTGAAGAAGAAGACTTGGTACCCATAAAAGTACAATTACGTATTAAACGTATTTACAGATTTTATATTAACGTATACAGAGTGTCTTGAAAATAGAAGTCAATAAAGTACACGATTACACAGTTGCACTGATGATTATGAAAAAATATTAAAGATTTCGTGTCTTAAATAACCACAAATTAACAAAATTAATTACGACAGGTTTGCTTTATAAATTTTTCCCATTCACCACTTTCAAACTCAATTATACGGCAATTTCGTTAATGGCACGTCCCACGAAGATAAAATTCGACGAAACAGGGAATTGAAATACCATCACGTATGTAACATACCAATTTTATTAATCCACGAATTCGAAATTTCGATTCAACGAAATAGAATAACTAAAATACCTTTCTAATATATACAGTGGTCCATTGAAGAATCGGTAAACGCGAGAGGCATCGATAGAGACGAAAGAAATTGCTGAAAATTCTTTGGACAAAACAGGGAATTGAAGTACCGTCACATATGTAACACACAAATTTTATTAATCCACGAATCCGAAATTTCGATTCGACGAAGTACAGTGATTAAAATACCTTTCTAATATATACAGTGATCCATTGCAGAATCGGTAAACGCGAGAGTCATCGGTAAAGATCAAGGAAATTGCTGACGGTGAAAATTCTTTGGCGAAAAATCGGAGAGGTCGATTAGAATAGCAAGATTCCGTGACTCATCCAAGTTCGTCGTGGCTTTCGCCGTTAATCGCGTCTAATCGGCCGTGCACCGGCAACCGGATCGTTGGAATAACCAGCGCTTTACCGTATTAGCGGTTTTCATTCCGCGATGCTTGCGCAACGTGTTTTTCCTCGTCGGCGCCGAGCCGTTTTCGAGAAATTCCCGATTTTGTAACGCGGACGACCTTGTTCTTGTCACTTTCACTCGACTCGTCCGCGGGCCACGATCCTGCGATCGAGAGATCGTGCACACGCCCATTTGTCTCCTCGCGATCCTGCACACCGAACCCACCGATCTCGACCTTGCCCTTGCACAGACGGTTCTGCGCGCCGAAAAACAGCTTCCGGTGGAACAACCACGAGGAAATCGTTCCCGGGATTACCTTCGTTTCAACCGATTTCGACCTCTTTGTACCGAGCTCGAATTTCGAAGAGTACCTTTGAGAATTCCTTCTTTGATCGAAGCTTGAATTATGTATTTATAGAAGCTTTCAGTGGTTTCATGGATAAATGGATAAATAGATAAATCGTTTACTTCTCGATTTCATCCGATTTAAACGTATTTACGTGTGTTTTGAATTTTGGGACCTTCTCTTGAAAATGATCGTAGCTTGAATTAGGTAGGTATAGATAAATTGGAAGAAACTTAAATATTTTTGATTTATGTACCTATGTATTTAATAATTAGAAAGAAGACAACAGTAGGTAGGATAGCTTAGTTCAACATTTCATCTGGAATCAGCAAATTTTTTCAGATTCGGAGCGAATAAAAAGTTTACGTAGACTCGATTCGTTCCGAGTTAAATATTTCTCCACCTGAATTGGCGATAGTTGCAGATAGAGCTCGAGAAATAGTAGAAATTCAACGCTTCGAGTCATTTTTCAGTAAAAACAAAAACCAGAATATTACGTAATCGCCGAGAACAGGTATTGAAGCTAATTAGTTCTAATATTACAGGATTGTCAATAGCCGATAATAATTTCAAATAGGAAGAGAATTTTCTCAAGAACGAATGGAAAAGTTACCGCGTATCGTTTCTGATATTTACAACGTTCTAATTTATATCGATATTCAATATTTATATCATTAATATTATTTTTTCCATTTGATTTTCTCACGTCGATGCGCGAATATTAGAATTCTGCGCGTCCTCGTCACCGGAATTCGCGTAGTATCCAGGCAGTGAGAATTTATTGCTGAAATTCCTTTTTTGCTCGTGCTGCACCTTTTATCGCTGGAATTCCTTTCTTCTGTCGCCATTGAGCTGCTTTTTTATCCCTGGAATCTACTTCTTTTTATACCCTCTCGCTTTTTTCTCTTTTTATTTACCGTGATTCCACTTGCTCATTTTTCAAAGTCACGATACTTCGTCGCGATAAGCTTCTGTGTCTTGGTATTCACTGTCGTGATTGAGAGTATTCACACACGCACGGTGTGTCCAGTTGGTCGCGGCATTATGCAGCAACTGTCCATGACACCTAGCCAAAACTTGGTCTATCGCAAACCTCGGTCTGGACCGTGATCATCGTGGAAACGAAAATCAGAGGGAAAATGGACACCCGTGTTCTCGTGCAAGTCAGAAGTTCGCAAGAGTCATCCATCATCCATTCAGCTTCGCGGATCCTTTCCACCCGAGTTAACGTTTCTTAATTTCTTCATACACACCGTGGTAAATCCGAACATCGTACGTAGCATTAATCATCGTTTCGCGGTTTCTAACGTCCCGACTTCGATAAATACAGGGTGATTCGTTTCGATCGAACAATCTTGAATCCTGTAATTTTCTCTGGGAAATTAAGAAGAAGAATTAAGGAAAGAAATGACTCTAAAATAAATAAAGTATAAAACTCTAAAATAAATAAATAAATAAAGTATAAAATAAAGTGTAATAAGTTCCTGCACTTTAATATTCTTCAAACTTCTATTTATCTTTTCTATCTCAAAATCTTGATATTATAGATCATTGAAATCGTTTTAATATCGATTTAATCGTCGTAACAGTAAACAAAATAAAAACGAACAAAGTGCAGAAACTTATCTTGAAAAAAATATTAACCCGACCATGACGAGTCATCGAAGTTTGCACTCTTTGCAATCATTCGGACCAACTCTCGCAGTAACGGAAGTGTCTTGTCTGTTCGATCGAAGCGAGTCACCCCGTATACATCAGTGAAAAAAAGAGAGAAGTAAGAGAAATGTTCCATTTTTCTTTAATCGCCAATGACACGGAGTCTAAGGTCATTGAGCGAAGAGGCAATCGTTTCCATACGCGATTCGAAAGTCGAAGGTCTGGCCTGGAATATTAATTCCAAAAACTCAACCAGAGAGCAAGGTCGACGATAATGAAGACCCGTAACGATGGATCGATGCAATCCCGGCTCGTTCAAATAAACTCGAAAGGGTAATGATTGCAAATTTCAACGCGACCAACAGCCGATTCCTCTTCGTGCCGCTCTGTGTTTAAACAGAAGACCAAACTCCGCGCAAACTTTTGCCATTATACACTCTCGCAATTATCGTCTGACGACGAAAAAAGTCTCTCCGTTTCCGACTCTCTCGTTTACATCTCAAAAGGCATCTCTTTCGGATATCATACTTCGCTCCTACCAATTATCCTCGCTGTAAAATCCTTTATCGCGAGACACGTTGATATCGTGAACAATGTGCTCTGCGATTAACTCTGAATTCCGTTCAACGAGAATTGGCGGGAATTTTATTTATCATAATAGATTTTAATTTACTTCTCTCGGTGTTTATTATATTTTCTATCTTTTACTGCACCTTTTCAAACGGTGCTGGTGTGAAAGGACAATACAACATAGATTTTGTCAATCATGCTAAATTCGAATACTTTGTACTATACACTCTCCAATATTCCAAGGGATTTAATCATCTGCCAATGTAACCTTCTCGGATATAATTATGTAATTCTTTTCTCGGACCAAAATATACGTTAGTTGTATTTTCTCACTTAAATTTCCTGTCGAAGAACGACCAGAATGATGACGCCATGTTTGGTCGAATAATGTTATCAGATGTGTTCGAAATGCGAGAATTTATGAACTGTTTTTCTTTCTCAATATTATCGAAACACAGAATCGAGTTTAAAACAGAGATCAAGAATTGTCGTTATTACATACAATGTATAGGTTTCAACATTATCGATGCTGAAGATATGTATAAATGAATGCTGAACGTGAAAACTCGGGGTCGATTTTTAGAAGTTAAGAACAGGCGACCTTGGGTATAAGGCTAGACAAAATTTCCTTGGAAATGTTCGGTCGTCTCAGATCGAGGGCCCATGTTTCGAATGAAAACAAACAACAGCCTCGGGTTCGAGCGTTTAGGCTAGTATCTGCGAGTGCGTGCAGAAGGACAGTGAGAATAGCGTAAGGGTAGCTCGAGGACAGTTCGAAAGCAGCTAGCAATAGAGCAGGTAGTCGTAAATATCGAGTGTTAGAGTGAAGTCGATGAAACGAACGAATATCGCGGTGTTTGTGATGAAAATTCAACTATTCGTATCTCAATTGTATCGTTATTTACCAATCGGAGATAACGTTTCTTAACCTCGACTTGCTGTTGGATTCCGAGTAAAGTAAGTACTTAATTGAAAATCTACTTAACTCTATCAACCGATAGCGTTTTACATTGTATGTACTTCTTATTAGCCACTCGACAACAGATATTCTCTGGTACCGATTCTATTTCGGCTTAGACTATTCTTCGAGAATATATACTCCAGTAAAATTATCAAAATTCATCAGAAAGCGATTAATCGGTAGATAAAGTAACGTTTCTATTATGTCTGGCATTTTTCGAGTGTATAATCTAGGAATGATGTAGAAAGGCCCATCGAAAATAAAGATTTGAAGAGATAATCATTGATATGTAAGAAAAAATCTATTTTACGTCGCGCAAAAGAATTTATTGGAAAACATCTGTACTGTCGTTTCGTCACGAGCAACTAGACTTTATCAAGGCCTAGGCCAAACAATTCCGAGGTACCCCGCGATGGGACACTGGTCGTAAAAACACAAACCAGACCTCCATTGACTCGGACCCTTCGAGGAAAATCGTGGAAAATAACCAGCGCATTCACAAATGCATTTCTACACGTTCATTTCAGAACACACACTCCACACTCGTCTTAACACTAGGTTTACGGATGGTTTTTGTTTACCTATTTGTACAGACACCCGTTAAATTTAAGGTAAAGAAAATCACATATTTTCTTTGAAAATAAAAGGATGGATTTAATTAGAAAATAATCGCAATATTAACAGACTTAATATAATTTAATTATATCTGGTAATATCGTACGAATGGAGCAATCCCTTCGTCAAATTGACGGGTCTCGTAAATCTAGTGTTAAAGACACGTCTGTGTACCCTGGTCCATCCGAACCCAACGAACACTCGATTTCTTAAATTTGTACAGCCCTGGGTGCTTTGTTAGCCAATTGCAACGCGTTCGAAGAATTTGCTCGCGATTCAGAGAATGGATGACTCTCGCGAATCTTACAATCAGGGCTGGTTTTTTACGTTTCACTGGTTGGTCTGTTTAAAACCGAGGGTACTCGGCTGGTTACGTGGAACGTCGAGGACGGGTTTAATCGTCGTGGAGAGGTAACGAAGTCGATACTCGCTTTCTATCTGGGGAAGCATAATCCGGCGAAATTACCATAGCGTTAGCTCGCAGCGTCATCGACGTGACGCAACGCTGTGTGCACAGGGTGGGGCTGTCGAATGGGAACATTCGATGACGTTCCCCCGCGTGCAAGGTGAAGAAGAGTATCGAAAAACGGGAACGCGGGGGAATTTATCCTTCGTTGCGTAATTGCGTAGGCGGGACAGCTACAGCGTCTCTGTCGTGTTATTAAACTGCACAGAGGCTGGGCTCTAATCGATCCGTGCATTGTGTCCTTTGTACCTGCATTCCGCCATTTTCTTCTCGAGATTCTCTTCGCTTCGCTGCGAATTGTCCTTCGTCAGTTCGCGAAGGTTCCAATCGGAGGAAAATTAGAATAAGGTATTTGAAGTATTTAAAATTTGATTAAATTCGATATATTCGTAGCAAATTCGTATTTATTTTTGCAATAGAGATAGAGATAGAGATCTTCGCTAATGCTACCCTTCGCTTCGTTTCGCTTCGANATTAGAATAGGGTATTTTAAGTATTTAAAATTTTATTAAATTCGAGATATTCGTAGCAAATTCGTATTTATTTTTGCGATAGAGATAGAGATAGAGATCTTCGCTAATGCTACCCTTCGCTTCGTTTCGTTTAGAATTGTTCTCCATCAGTTTGCGAAGGTTCGAATCAGAGCAAAATTAGAATTGGGAAATATTATTTAAATTTTGTTATTTTGAGATATTCGCAGAAAATTCGTATTTATTTTTGCGATAGAGATAGAGATAGAGATCTTCGCTAATGCTTCACTTTGCTTCGTTTCGTTTCGAATTGTTCTCCATCAGTTTGCGAAGGTTCGAATCGGAGGAAAAGTAGAATTGGGAAATATTATAAAAATTTTGTTAAATTCAAGATATTCGTAGTAAATTCGTATTCATTTTCGAGCGAGAAAAGGATCTTGATCCTGAGATAGAGACCTTCACCGATCCAACGCGAGAGTTAAGCGCTCGATTATCGGTGTAAAATTCTTAGAACAATAACATTAGCTCCACGGCGTGGTGTGTATAGCAATTAAAGGTTGCACAAGGATCGGAACAACTATCTCAACGAGTATTAACCGACAGTTTCGCTGACCAATAACGAAGGAGAAGTCGTGATCTCGAAAAGAATTACCTTTCTAATTATTGATCATGAATACAACACGGTACTTCAGGGCCATGACGCATCGACTTCGAAAATCCGCTAATTTACCAACGCAGGCTAGAAAAGACAATCTTAGTTTTGCTAATTTTTCTTCGATTTTCACATACTGTGTGCAAAATAATTCTACAGGAGTGTAAATCATATAACGATACTTCGTAGTTTTTATTTCATTTCTTATTTACGTATCTTTCGGATACGTACGTTCTTTTCGGGCCGATTTCTATCACGGATTCGATAAGAAGGCGAGATTGGAAGGTTGGAATGGCTGTCGTTTAATATTCCCGGTTCATCCGGCTGGTTCATCCCGCGGAGAGGTCGAGAGACGAGAGTTCTCGTGTTGCATGGCACCCTGGGGCCAGCCACGGCTAACTTTCGCTGTCAAACGTCACGTAATCCAGGGCCGTGGCGGCTGGATTATCCGTCCACGGATCCGCTGGCACGCGTAAAACATGAGAATGATCCCGGGATTATGGCACGGCCACGATTTTGCAACGTGTTCCGTTACACGCAGCCCACGGGGGATCCTCGTAAAGTCCCCAGTGGTCTTCGAGGACTCGCAGACGGGCCCAATGATAAATTGCCTCCGGCTTCGTGGAAAACCTCCTCTCTCCCATCTAGCTCTCCTTTAGGAATCGGAAAGCTGATCGAAAAAACCAGTAGGTCCCGTGGAAATAGCACTCCGATGAGTCGATGCAACTAAATGTGTTCGTTGCGTGCAGACCACGTGCTTTCTACGGTCGCGTGCTTTTATTGGAGGTCAGGTATCATCGTTTTGACTCGTCAGTAACGAAGGATCCACGTCACGAAGAGCCGAAAGTATCGAATATTAACCCTCGACGATCTTTTCGTTTCAGGAAAATGGTAATTCGAAGACTTTCTTTCTTATTAACTCTATAACTGACTATTTTTCATAAACGAATACTCTATATATAAAAATAAATTTTAAAAATCCTCTATATTTAGGTCACCAATTATCGGACAGTCGCTAGACTAAATAACAAATTTTTATAATTATTTTTCAGTCTCAATATAAGTGAATATTAATTATGATCAATTTCTTACTTCCAATACTAGCAATATCAAATCTCACGAATACAATCTGCACTAACATCTACAAAATTCGATGACTCCCAAAAATTTCCATTCAACTTCATCGATACCTCGATATACGATCTTTCATAATTAAATCGCAGTCTATCTCCCAGCAAGCTCTTCTCTCGCCTCTATCTCCGCATCTCTATCAGGCTACACGATTCTTCGACACAATCGAGCGATGCACGTTGTTCCCGTAATGATACAGGAGACGCTCTGACAGCTTCGACAAGTCAAAACGCTTTGTGTAACTTTTAGAAAGTCCTATCTGCCGTTCGATCGAGGCAGACATCGCTTCATCGGCTCCATTCGCGCGCGAACGCAAAATAAGCGAGCTTCGAGGCGCCGAAATCACCGGATCGATCCCGTTTCGATTCCCTCGAATCGATGGAAGCAATGGAAAGAGACGCGAAGAACCAGACGGTTTCCAGTGAAAGTGTCCGAGAGTGGCCGCGAGGTCGCATAATTAATCTGCTACAATTACGCACGATCGCGAGATAGCTGTTCGACCGTCGGCCTTGCCGCCATTTTGCCTCCGCTATCAACGAGGTTACGCGGGCCCGGTGAAAGCGATAATAAATATCGCGGTTTCTCGATAACGAGAACGCTCGGCTCTTGTTTGCCCATTCTCCGGCCGGCTTTATCATCGCGATAGAAGATAATGTCGGATAAAGAAAAAAACGGAGACGGTCGCTTCCGTTTCGCAACTTTCACGCACTTACGCAACCCGCTTTTCGTTATTCAATTTATACGAATTAGAGAATTACGCGTCTCGGGCCGAGATTCCTCCGAGGATAATCACGCGGAGGTGTCGTAACGTACCTCGGTATCCCGTTTAATCCTCGACACGCGTCCGACGACGCGCACCAGGCAAGAGTATGCCAAGAGAAGAGTTGAAAGTTGAAAGCGACACTTGGCTTCGGAATAGAGAAGCGAAATGTCGATTGCCTTCCATTCCGTTTTGGTAGACGATACTCGAAACTTAGAGAAACGTATCGGAAGGTCAAACGGTGACTTACATCCAGGGAATTACGAGTTTAGTCATTTTCTAGATCAAACTTAGACTTAGTGGACTTAGAGAAACTTAAAATATTATTTATCGTTGTTTAAAATAAAATAGTAGTGGTGATTCTAAATTTTAAGATTAAAGACTATAGTAGTCTCGAAATTTATTTCCTGATTTAAATAATTCTAGATTGTAGTTAAATTTTTTAAATTCCGCGCTGCGCTTACTATAGTATCCGTCACGTGACGTCAGATGGCGCGATAACACTCGAGCAAAGAAGTCATATCTTACTAGAACTTAACCTCAGAAATACAAAGGGTTACGACATATTTAGAAGACAGATACGGCGACTCAATTAGGGAAGCGCAAATATTTACAGCTTGATAAATAAAAATATAATCGGAACACAAAAGGTTGAACTTCCGCTGACTCGATGCTCTCTCTTTCAACACTAACTCTTACACTACTGACCTTCTCCGTTGCTCGCTGTTTTCACGTCGTCTTTCGCATACGTTGCATCAAACTGACCTTACTCTACCATTCGCCGTTTCGCACCGAGGTACCCTACGTTACCTAATCTAAAATTACACCGAAAAACACCGAGACTGGGACATGAGTCACCCAGCTTGCGATTCGACATCCGATGATCGCGACATCCCGATCCACTAGTCTAACCCTTGGATCTGGCTTATGGCGCGACATATTTGAAATACCGGATCGCGGCGATGTAAACGGAATTACACCACTTCCTGCGACAGCTCGGATCCCTTTCACCGTGGCTGTTACGGCGTGCAGCCGCGCGAAATGTCCGCGGATAACAAAAAGACGGCTAGAAGCATGGAACCGGCCGCCTTGTCCCTCTTTTCGCGTCCCCATGATCCTGACAGTGAAGGTATCTCGAGGACGAGACCTTATTCGATCGATCACGCGATCCTCGAGGCTGTCGCGGGCTAAGGACGACCAGAAGCTGGTAACCGGAAACGTCGCGGATCGACGATGGATCCTTCGATCCAGCCTCGGCCACGCAGGCCGAGGAATGCGCGTGCGCGTTTCACCGAGGCGTGGTGCATACCTCGAGGACAATGCAACGTGAATTCGAGCGGGTCGATCCCGGTGAACGATACCTGGAAAATGGGTCAGAGGGTCTCTCGTTCCGCCGCGATTTTGCGCGCCGCGGGGTCGTCGACTTTTCGCGGCCGGGAATCGGGATCGAAGGACGAATTGGGTTGTTCTTTTGTTCCACCGCCGTTCAAACTCGCTCACCTCACGCCGGCGAACCTTGATCGACCATTACTTTTACCGATTTCGCCCGGAAAAAACGCGATGACGCGACGCCGCCGCCACGGCGTTCTCCGTGAACGCGATATGGCTCGAGAATCGAGAGGTTTCGAGGTTGTAAGGTTGATAGGAAGGTCCTGGTTGCTGGTACGGATGAAATTTGGGGAAAGGGAGCAAGTGTCGGATTGCCATCTTAAACTTTATATTCGAACTTCGGGTATTTTCATTTATCACACGTTTGTGGCTAGGGTAATTCGATTACCGGTGGTAGTTACGTTGTTTTAATATAAATTAAACGGTTGATAATGAGCTTCGAAGATGCGAATCTTGTCTATGAAGTTTATAGAGGAATTTTACTGTTATGTAAGATAATAATTAGATTAAGTTAGGTTGCGTCTTTTTGGAAGATGCGAATCTTGTCTACGAAACTTAGAAAAGAATTTTTGTATATTCTGTACAATAATAATTAAGCTACGTATTTTTAGCAATGTGTCGAAGTGAAATTAGTAAAATATCGATAAAGGAAGTATTGTCTGTTATCTAGAATAGCAATTAGATCAGGTTAGATTACATCCTCTTGTAGGAGGGTACATATATATTATTTTAACGTAGACGATCAACCGAGTCGAAGTGAAATTAATACTACGTTTATTTCCAAAATACGAGCCTTGTCAGCGAAGATAGTAAAGGAATTTTAATATATTACTCAAGCGAGGTTGGGTAATATCTTATTGAACGAAGCTGCGTATACAACTTCAATCGAAACACTCGACCGATTCGAAGCGAAATTAACGAAACGTTTATTTCCAAGACGCGAAGGTAGTCGACAAAGTGGATAAAAGTATTTTTACGTATAGAATAGTACTCAAACGAGGTTATACTCTATCAAGACCCACCGTATTTCTCCGGAACTTTATCCGATTTCGATTCGAGCACAGTCTCGACAAGAACCCATTTACACGCTTCTGTGGCTGCGACAAAAAGACGAAACCACATCGAACCACAGGTGCCACGACCGGCCAATCCCGGAACCGGCGTCTCTTACATAGCCAGACGCAAGGTGTGTCGGGAAATTTATTAACTTCCCGCGAATTCCCCATACCGATTCTATTCGTCCGCCGAACCGTGACGGCGCAACTCGATCTCGATCGATCAGGGCGTCCCGGTGCTCGATGACAGATCGGAAACGCGGGAAAGCTGTGGAAAGACGCGGGGAAAACAGCCGATCTGCATAATCGCTTTCCATTGACTGAGTTTCCCCTACTCGGCCATCGTTCCTAGCGATTTATTCCTCGTTAAACCGCGGCTCGACGGGGACGAGGAATTTTTGCTCGCCAGCCCGTAACGATCCCGTAACGCCGGTAGTCGAATACGCGGTTTATTATTATTACGCGTTACGTCGTCCATTAAACGCGCCCCGCGCCGAAACGCCGCGAGGAAACGACGCTGGCGCCGACTTCCGCCATAACACGATCGTCGAAAAAATAACGCGACTCCTGCGCCGCCATTTTTTGTGCTTCGGTCCGCCAAAGTCCGGTTAATAACTGAAAATCGACATCATATTTTTAAACGCGTTCCGTGAGGAAACAACGCGAGGAAACGACGCTGGCGCCAATTTCCGCCATAGCGCGGTCGCCGAGAAAATAACGCAACCATTTCGCCGCCATTTTTCCCGCTTCGATCCGCGAAAGTCCGATTAAATGCGGAAAATGGAGATTATATTTTTAAACGCGTCCCGCGCCGAAACGCCGCGTGGAAATGACGCGATAAAACGCCGCGAGGAAATGATACTGGCGCCGATTTCCGCGAGCGCGATCACCAAGGAAATATCGCGACCCCTTCGCCGCCATTTTTCCCACCTCGGTCCGCGAAAGTGCAACTAATAACTGAAAGTGTAGATCATATTTTTAGCTCGTTTCCGTCCTTTTTTCCAGGCCCGATAACGCGATGAAAGGCGAGCGCGATGCACGCCGATCCCGTGATCGTTGGATCGGAGATTTCAGAGCGGGATAAATGAAAGTGAAGCAAGAAACCGAAGTCGGAAAGGATCGTTTGTTGTCGGGCAAATCGGCAAGCTCAGGTGTGTGGTTGTTGAAAGTAGATTTGTCGAATACTATGTTTCAGTCGCGTAATATTTTCGGCGAAAATTCAGTTTTAACGTTGGAAATTTAACGAATTTTACTATTCAACGACTCGTAGGCTATTTACATCATTTTCCGCTGAAAAATGAAGCGATTCATGAACGTAACGATATGATAATTGGCTTTATTGTATATTACCGAGGAAATTTTAATATTCGATCTCCTATTGTGCTGTCCTTTTATTCCGCTCCGGCAATAAATATGTATGCTTCCTGTAATTGCGAAGGTCGTCGTCTATTACGTTCTCGAAAAGCGTTTGCTTAACGCGTGGTTTAAAATGAGTTCAATTAAAGAAAGTACTTTACCCTAGGTAGAAAATGAAGAACGAACGCAGTTCTGTGGTAACCTAATATAATACGATAATATATTTAAATAGTATATAATATTCCATTTTGTATCGAACTCTCCTCTTATTCCATTCTGCATTTAAATGTCATTTGAACGTCTGAATTTTGAAAGAATTTAAATTCATCAAATTCCTCTCTTTCTAATTACACCGTTCCAAAGTAATAAAATAAATCCGATTAACATCTAGACCTTAACCATGGTACAGCAAGGTCAAACACAATACTTCCTTTCATTGGACATCATCCACCATTCCTCCTCTTCCAGTATGATCTAATTATAAAAGACTTTCCATTCTAGAATCATCCATTTTGAATTACCCACTTTATTCTCGACAATACTCTAAAAATTCCCAAGATACGTTCAAATTTCGCGCGCGAGGAAATTTCAAATTTAAAACCCGCCAGTCAGGCTCATCATAGCGATACTCGAGGGCTTAAAGTTGGGCTCGAGGGAAGAACGTCCTCGCTACGTTTTTTTCTTCTCCTGATTCGAGGATAAATCGCATTAGCATAGGACAGGTCGGGACGACTGAGCCTGGTGGCTGAGAAAAGACATCCATAGGTCAAATCCGGCTCGAAGGGGTTTTCACCTTGTCGAACAGTGCGAGAGGCTCCTTTCTCTTTGACGCTTCGGTAGCAAACGGTTGGAATTATACGTGTCGTCGAAGACACGACGGCTACGAACCTTCGATAGCTCAGTTGGTAGAGCGGTGGACTGTAGTGGTTTCGGCGAGACTCGAAAAGAGAGACATCCATAGGTCGCTGGTTCGAATCCGGCTCGAAGGAAATATTTTTGTAGAGTATCGTCTCTTTCGCCGATCCGAGCACGCGCCGCTCGATTACGGTTCCAATCGAAAATGTAACCAAGACCTTCGATAGCTCAGTTGGTAGAGCGGTGGACTGTAGTTGGTTTTCAAACGTGCGGGGAAGAGACATCCATAGGTCGCTGGTTCGAATCCGGCTCGAAGGAATTATTTTTACTAAATTATTTTATTTATCTCGGTTAATCGGAGACGCATTCCTCAGAGATTCTGTAGTACGAAATGAAAGGAAAGGGTTGCGAACACCTTCGATAGCTCAGTTGGTAGAGCGGTGGACTGTAGTTGGTTTGATTAACGTAGTCAGAGAGACATCCATAGGTCGCTGGTTCAAATCCGGCTCGAAGGAATTCCCTATTTTGTCGATGGGAATCGAGGCTATTATTTTTTCACAGAAATCGCGATTCCCATATTTTTTTTCGATATATTAATTTTCGATGAGATAGTAATCGAAGTTACCGTTTGATTACCGGTGTAACACTTCGAAGATTGGATCGGTTTAAATCATTAATGCATCGAATATGGGGGTTATTACAAACTTTTAAGCAAGTACCGTCAAGAACCTTCGATAGCTCAGTTGGTAGAGCGGTGGACTGTAGAGGTTATGTTTACGAGAGTCATCCATAGGTCGCTGGTTCGAATCCGGCTCGAAGGAAATTTTTTTTTCTTCCAAATAAATTATTCTCCAATTATGCTCCATCGTTACGATATTTTCTCCATCCCTGAAATTTATTACAAAATTATAATTCACTACAAAAAAAAAAGAATCTACGTTTAAATTCCCCGGGAAGCCAGGTCTAACCTAAAAATCTTTCGTCCAATTTTTAACCATGATAAATCACTCGATCAGCAGATCTTTTTTATTCTTTTTCATTTTATTTATCAAATTTCGTTTTATTGTCAAATTTCGAGGTGTAGATTCCGATTGTTCCGATTCCGATTGGAATTTTAAGATCGCGTGCCAATTAGCGTTAAGTGAAACGACACGTCGAGAAAACTCAATCGTTTTCGATCGACATCGCGTACCTGGTCCCTCCCTCTCTCTCGGAGAATTTCAATTATCGCCTGGCTGACTGGGTGAGTAGGGAGAGGGATCGAGACGAATAACCGAGCGACAGTATTCGGCTTCCATCGCCCACTGACCTAATAGCGGCCAATTTCACCGGGTTCCATTTCTTCGAAGGCGCGGCGCGCGAACGACAGTGAAAAGTTTCCGACGTCGAATTCCCTGATATCGCTGTCGTCTTTCGACTTTCAAATGGCGGACACCGGGCGCCAAGCGTCCGATCACTCGAGGAAATTTAATTATCGGATCGGTCTCGGGACAGGATCATCGGCGATAGACGACGCGCGACGATGCTTATCGGCGAAATTAACGGCGCGTCGTCTCAGGGTCCACGGCCGCCATCGCGCCCGTGAATACTAGCGCCGCGTATCGATCAGATAAGATATCGCGGACGGATCCGCGGAGAAATCGGGTCGAAATCGAAATGTCAAGGTGACCAGGCGGTTCGTGGAACCTCGGGTCCTTGTCTCTCGGTGCCTTTGCACTTTTCACTTTCGTTATCGTTCTTTACGTTTCCTCGTCGTGGTTTTATCGGTACTGAGAGACACGGATTGATGCGTCGTTTCGAAAAAGGAAGGTATCTTTAGCTTTCAACCGAGAGGATGTTTATTAGAAAGATAGTAACGTTCTTGGGATCTCTGTTTTGTTTCGTTTATAGGTTGCAATGACTGATCTCTGTGCTTGGTTCAATGAGAACTGGCAGAAAGTGTGAATGACTGCATACGATCGGAACAGGACTGGAATACCTTCTTCTGACCCCTGCATATGAGAGAAAAGGTTGAATTCGCGTGTAATTCTTCATTGTTCGTCCCTGAATATTGCGATAGCCCTCTACGTCTTATCAGTGACACTGAACGTACGAGTACAGCACGCGATCGGTTTGAAAATTCTCGAAAATTGATTAAGTATCTTGGTCTATGAATATGACCCAAATAGAATTCTGAATTTCGAACAGTCGTGACTTGAAAATGAATACACGTGAAAATTTCTAGCGATTCTTTTGTTAACAGTCCTTTAGATCGTTGGAAAATTTTCCAAATTCGGTTAACCACCTAGATCTATGAATGACCGAGTTAAAATTCGGATTTTCGAAGAACTATGTGTCGAAATAAAAATGAAAACACGTGAAAATTTCTTTCAACTTGCAAATGAAAACGATTACTTTCTGACAATGCTAGATCGTTGAATAATTTTCGAAATTCGGTAATCACCTAGATACATATATAATCAAATTAAAATTCGCAATTTCGAACAGTCATATGTCAAAAAGAATACACGTAAAAATTTTCTACGATTACTAATCCGACAGTGGCAGATCAACGGAGCAAATTATCCAGGTTCGTGGAAAAAGAACTCAAGCAAGGTTCCCGATCGTCCCGCGGCTATCTGCATTCCCATTTTCGTAAAGTCAACAACTTTCCACTGATTCTCACGTAAGCCCGTTCTCCCCGGTGACAATGTTTGAGCTGTTTTTACCTGGGCGCGTTCTTGCACAATTTCGAGATATCTCTATCTACACCGTTTCTATTTATGTTTCCAATTGTACGCGTGGTTCAGAAACGGCGCGGAAGAATGCTAACGAGATTCCTGCATGATCCGGCCGGGATCCTGTGGAAGGAGCCCGAGCCAGGGACGGCCTTGCCACGGCACCGGGATACACAGCTTTCTCTACTTTCGCTTACGCGAGATTTTCAGGCCCGCTACCGGCCCAGCTCCTGGCGATTCTTAACGGTGTTTATCGCCTTGGCTCGCGTGCATTCCACCGGCGGAGGCCTGTCCCGGAGTCAATGGAAGAGGAAACCGCTGGAACGTGCTCCATCGTGTGGAAGCTGCTCCATCCTATCCTCCGGTTAGCCATCGAAAGCGTAGACGATACGATAATGATAATAACACGCCATTCTAAGTTTACCCATCTTTTTGCTTCATTATTTTCATTCGAACGATCGTTGCTTCGAATGAAATTCGAGTTGCGAGGTTTAGTAGAAATTTTGGGGATTTTGGAATTAATTATATAACGATAGTGGGTGATGGTATGACAATTGTTCTTTTATTTCTATATCGTTATTAGGAATTAAATTCGAGTTGCGACGATTCGTAGAAATTTTGGGGATTTTGGGGATTTTAGAATTTGTTATGTAACTATAGTAGATGATGGTATGATAATTCTTTTATTCTTATATCGTTATTCGGAATTAAATTCGATCTGCGATTGGTAGTAATTTTGGAGATTTTGGAACCTGTTATTCAACGATAGTAGCCGAAAGAATGGTACTTGTAAATTTTTTATTTCCGACTGAGTAATGATGAGAATTTTTTATATACTTTTTTACACGCGAATTTGTTTGCTTTCCATTGAGATTAATGTATTATTTCGAATAAATTTGGCAACCTGTCGTGTAATTACACCGGGTGATGGATTTTTCGTTCTCGGCGATAGTGCAGCACTGATCAAAGTCTTTTTGCATTTTTTATTCCCGATTGAAACGTTCATGAGTTCGGATAAACCCAGATTTATCGAGAATTTCAGGATCCACGAACGGAACGATTACGAATATTATATTAATTCCTATTTATTAACAGTCTCGAACCTGTTGGATAATAATAACAAAAACGGTGGAGAAGAATGCGCAGACTTTGGATCCTCGAATTTATTACAATACATTAACAGTGTCGAAAATTTTCATAACACATTTGAGAACCACGCTAAATTCTACCAGTATCAAAAATTCCCAACGAAACTATTATCAATTTATATCAACTTCGATTTATTGGCAGCGTAAAAAAAATTTTTTAAATATTTAGATAGACCCTCGTTAAAATTTATCCGTGTTTACGACGATATTTACAAAATATTAAAACCCCGTTAAACACACACACGCAGATATATCGACTATGGATTTTCCATAGCGAATCGAGGATGAATTCCTGTAAAATTTGATTTATTAATCCCGTCAGAGAAATCCCTGCCCGATATCTGGGCCCCGTCTAAAGATTATTTATCAGATCGGAGATTAACGACGGAGCGAAATAAACGCAGGCTCTCTGGGAGATTTATGCGACCGAGATACCGGAATTTAATTGCGACACTCTGATTGCCCCCGCAGTACGTGGGTGCGAATGGTTCCCCCGATGCGCCTGGAATTAATCGAGGAAATCCCTCATACAGACGCACCGTGTCTTCGCAATCGCCGATAATCTCTACTCCATCGTGCCACGACCCCATTACAACCACCACGCGATTCTCTCCTCCGCGTATTCCCTAGTCTCTCGTCTCTCCGACCCTAGATCTAGGAACTAGACAGATCTGACACCCTCGTATCGCGTTTTCATAGAATTAATCGAGGGAACCCCCATTCAGACGCACTGCATCCTCGCAATCGCTGATAATCTCTGCTTCATCGTGCCACGACCCCATTACAACCACCACGCGATTCTCTCCACCGTGTATTCCCTAGTCTCTCATTTCTATATCTCTCTGGCCCTAGACCTAGATCCTAGACAGACCTGACACCCTCGTATCGCGTTTTCATCGTCACGATAATTCGCTCACAGGCCCGTTCTTGGATCGGAAGGACACCTATGAGACGTTATTCCCTAGTCTCTCCTCTCTTTATCTCTCCAACCCCAAACCTAGACCCTAGACAGACCTGACACTTTCATATCGCGTTTTTATCGTCGCGATAATCCGCTCGCAGGCCGATTCTCGGATCGGAGAACAACACCTAAGAGACTAGTAGCGGAATGGAGATTATGCGGCGGAAAGAAAGGCCGCGTCGGAATGCAAGCGTCGCCTCGAGCCAGCGATCCTCGGCCGCTTGGTATTTCGCGAGGTTACCGCGTTTTCCCTCTCGCGATGCGTCTCTCTCGTCCTCTCTGCTCCGCGGGAAAATAACGGAACCGCTTGGTCACTCGCCCGGCTAATCGCCGTGGCAATTCCGCGGTTGCTCAACGAGCTTTCTTGCCTCCCCTCGCGATCGACACGCGTTTCGCCTCTTCGATCCACGTTTCCTCGAGGATTCAGTACGGTTTCTCTGTTTGCCTTGGCTAGGGTTAAGCAAGCTTAGCCTGAACGATCGTTAGAGACGCGCTGCTGCGTTCTCGACAGCTATGGTTTCCCTCTTTGCCTCGGTTAGGGTTAATTAAGCTCGACGATCCTCGCGAATCTGTTTACGTAAACGCGAATTCCGCGAAGGCAGTCAGTAAATCCGAGTTTTCCGGAAGGTCGTCGGCCATTGCTCCTTCAAGGAGACGTGCTCTCTTCCGGGCAGACTTCCGGGTCGGAGAATTATTCGCTCGTAGACCTCGTTAGTTTACTCTCAAAGAGGGAACAGGTTCGAAAGGTCCACGGGGAACCTGCAAACTTTTGACGGCGACTTGTCCCAAGTGGCGGACCTTGAGCGGCCATTACGGGCGTTAGGCGGAGAATTTCGCGGCGCTAGCTCGATGGAAAGGTCCTTTCTCGCGTCCGACCTACAAGCCAGAAGAATGCAGTCGCGGTTTTCTCGGCCACGCCGTTTAAACCTGTCACCTCGCCCGATGCGGGCCACGTACGCGCCGTTCCAATTTCCACCGACGAAAACCCGCCATTTCGTAATTCGCCCGGCGAATTCGGCCTTGATCTTAACACCCTCCGCGACCCCGATTTCCAATTAACTACCCGCGAATTTTCACCGAGATCCGCCACTGGCGCCATCGAGTACCAATGACCCAATGGGCCCGATACGTTCCTCGAGCTTCGAGACCTTTCATCCTTCGCTATCTCTGGTTAATGGGACCATTTTGAGTGATTCGTCGCAACGCATCGAACTTTGCAATATAGCGTTGTGTCGAGATTGAGACGACGCGAAGAATTACTTTCTTTCGATCGATACGCGTCTTTCAAAAGATCTAGGCTCGATGGTCGAGTACCAATGACCCAATGGGCCCGATACGTTCCTCGAGCTTCGAGATCTTTCATCCTTCGCTATCTCTGGTTATTGGTGCCTTCTTTAAGTGATTCGTCGCGACGCGTTAAACGCTGCAATATAGCGTCGTGTCGAAATTTAGACGACGCGAAAAATTACTTTCTTTCGATCGATACGCGTCGTTGAAAAGATCTAGGATCGATAGAAGCTTCTTCCACGATGATTCGAGATTTCGTTGGACTTCGAATGGTATCTCTGAACCGAGGAGTGAATGACAAGAGGGTCCGAGGGAAAGACAGGTAGCCTAACTCGTTTGACTCGTCAGAGACGGATCAGGAGTTAGTCGTGATCGGAAGAAACGGGTCGGAAGAAGCGAACTTGACAACGAACCTGTTTCACTTTCCTGACAGCGGAATGAGGGATGGGAAGTGAATGAGACACGCCGGCGTTCCGCTGGTTTCTCTTTTATTAAAGGTTCCATCTCGAACGGTAAAACTGATAGTATCACTTAGCTTTAAAAATATACATACACGATATTTTATATTTATATATATATATATTTCTTTATTTATATATATATAAAAGGTTTGGCCGACCCTTAGAAAAATAAGGGTGCCCGCCGTCTGTGACAGAGGAGTGTTTTGGCGGTCGCTGAGGGATCGTCGATTTTTCGCAGCCCGACCTTCCAGCCAAATCCCTCGTGTCCTCTCTGTCGGGGTGCCAGGGATTCGTTTGTTTCAAGGACAGGCTGGCACACGCGTTTATATTACACACGATAGAATCCGGACCTTTCATTACCGTTTTCTTTTTACTCCTTCCGTTCCTGCGCGTCGCGATCGCGTCGTTTCTCTCCGGGTCAGGTTCCAGGGGCCAGGGAGAAATCGTCGTGGGCTGGGAAAGAGAAAGACAGAGAGAAAGAAAGACAGGGAAATAAAGAAAGAGAGATATAGAGAAAAAGAAGGTAAGGTGGTTGTCTCGTCGTCGTCTGGTTCTGGTCGCCGAGTCTCGAGCTACCCGAAATTTATCACAGATCGTTGGTGACGTGATGGACGGTTTCCGTCGGTGAATCGATCAGGAGAATCCGTGTCTCCGAGGCTTCTCTCTCCTCCTGGTCCTTGTTCTCGTGATATATACTATTCGAGAAGCCTTGTTCTCGCGTCGAAGCCTTTTCATGGTCGACGCTCCCAATCGAAACCAACGACCCCGTGTCCACCGTGAAACTCGCGAAGGCGTATCGACCGATTGCAGGAGACGAACAGGAAAAGAGAGAAAGAGAGAGAGAGAGAGAAAGAGGGAAGAGAGAGGTGAACGCCCAAGACGAGAAGGCAAGAGGAGAATCATAGGGTTTGACTTAGACGAGAAGGAGGAACGCGAGTGTGGGACTAGAAGAACCCGTCACCGGTCGGATCGTTCACCCATGGGTAGTTATTTGGGCAACGCACGCAGGTCTGGAGGTTAATGGTCTCTCCAGGTACCTCCTTGGAGGTGAGCTTGCAGGTGTGAGGCACCCAGCAAGCCGGAGGTCCGTCCACCACGCACTTCTCCTTCCACGGCTCGAAGCTCTTCGACTCCGTTATCGTGCGCGGGTTCTGGATCCACTGGATCACCTGGGTCATCGTCACGAAGTAGACGTCGTTGTGGTTCGCCAGGATCTCGTCGATCCAGTAGAGAAACGCGTCCAGGAACTCGGGGTTGTTCTTTAGCCAGGCAGCGTGGAAGTAAAGACCCAACGGGGCCCGGTTTTGCTCGTAATGTCGGTCGAAGTTGTGGTTCAGGAAGTTGTAGAATTGGTCACCGGTCAGGATGTTGCTGCAGGAGTCGACCATGGCGCAGCCTGGCAGGTACTCGTCGTTCTGAGGGTCCTCGCGCCGGTCCAGCTCGTTCATCACCATTTCCCAAACCGCGTGAGACCTGGACAGGAAAATTCCACGTTCGAACAAACACGCGAAGAAGAAGCTTCCAGGTTCGCTGGATTTCCTCTCGGGCAACCATTCGAGCAAACAGCGTTTCCGGGACAAAGAGAGTAGGCAATTGGGTCGATTATTTCGAGATACCGACCGGTGCGCGGTGATCGAATTAAATTAGCGTGTCCGTTGAAGCGAGAACTTCTTAATCCGATTAAGTCGATTGCAAAAAAGGAGAAAGACGCGGGTCTTTCTGCGCGGAAATTAGGTTACCTCGTGGGACAGTGCTGAAGGTTTCCGTGGCAACGGTGAGGCATTCTGAAGTACATGGTGTAAGGCCAGAGAGGCGGGTTGTTCAAGGCCGCGGTGATGGTGGAGTCGTAGAGGAACGCCTGTTCCTCCATCATCGTGAACTGATTGTTCCCTCCGACTCTCAGGTAGGGTGCTCTCACGCCGACCACGCTGTTGTCAGTCAGATTGGCGAACTTCTCAGCGATGATCCTCATCCCGGCCATCTCCTTCGCCCAGTCGTCCACCGTCGCGTCCGACCAGAAGCGCTCGTCGTCGTTGTGACTTGAAACACCGTTTTCGTCCCGCAATTAACGCGACTGGAGCAAGGTCGAGGAGAGGAAAAAACAGGAGAGAAGTGGAGGAAAGAAAATGTGCTTTTCACGTGGACGTTTTCTTACGAGATAGAGTGAACGGCGATCTCGTGTCCTTTCCTGTGCATTTCCTGGACAGCCGAGTAGTTGGTGTACTTGTGCGAGACGAAGAAGGTGGCCTTGATCTCGCAACCGTTCGGGTTCTTCCGTTTTCCGTTGAAGATCTCTTTGTACAGACCGATGTTGTTGTTGTTGATCGCGTCGTCGAAAGTGATCGTGATCATCTGCGGTACGTCCTTGGGGGGCAGGTCGCCGGGGATCGTGGTCCCGTCTTCTGAGCAGAAGCAATCGGGCAACACGCACACCGCTGGGTCGCAAGGTGGCGCTCTGTTCGGGTCGTTGTCCATGTCTGCAATTGTCGCCCACCCAACCCATCGTCACGTCTCTCCTCGTCAAACAACGCGGGAAGGAATTAAAAACATCGTCGAGAAAAGAATTGATTTACGAGAATAGATTTAAACGAACGAAATTATGCTTCTTTGATACACCAAGAAGTGACGTGTTAAACTTTACACTCGAGAGGCGAGTCTCAATCCCCGTTTAATCAGATTTTAAAGGTCGATGTTAATTAAAACTGGGTTCGTTGAAAAATACGATATAACGATACGGAAAATTAGCTTTTTGACGTTTGCAACGTTTGTTTTTCAATTTCGACGCTGTCAATCTCACGGTTCGACTTTACTCATATTAATTATTTAGATCAACACCTAAACGAAAAGTTAATAAACTGACCCTATGGATCAACGCGTTAAATCGGAGGTAGACGGTGCTAGAATCGGAGCCGTATAATTTTCGACCAAGCGGGAATAAGTACGGAGATTTCATCGAGCGGCTGGTCGAACGAGATTCTATATTAGGAAGTTTCGTCACGGTAGACTCACCGCAAATGTTTTCGTCAGACCCATCGGCGCAATCCTTCTCGCCGTTGCAGAAGAGGCCCCTCTCGATGCAAGAGCCATCGCCGCAAGCGAGGAAGCCATCTTGGCAGAGCGGCTCCTCGGTGTAGAGCAGAGGCTTGGCCTTCCTCTCCTTGTTCTTCAGCTTGCAGTTGTTCACCGAGTCCTTCCAGTCGCAGGTCTGCTTGTCGATGTCGAAGTACAAGCCCGCGGGACACCTGATCGCCTGCAGGCCCGAGCTGGTGCACTGGATCACGTCGCGACAGTTGTCACCCTCGCCTGCCACCAATCTGAACCATTCCCCTGCATCCTTGTCCTTGCAGATCTCGCTCTCGAAGCTCTCTTCCTTCTTGTCTTCCTGTCGCTTCACTCGGTTCGATCCCTCTGCAATCACACCGGTTTACACGTCGCTTAGAGCACGATCTCGATAGAGAGGAAGAGAGATCGAGAGAGATCGAGAGGGAGAGAGAGAGAGATCCATCGAGAGGTAGAGGATCCATCGAGAGATAGAGGATCCATCGAGAAATAGAGGATCCATCGAGAGATAGAGGATTCATCGAGAGAGGGAAATCGATCGAGAGATACATAGAGAGATAGAGAGATAGAGAGAGAGAGAGAGAGATAAAGAGAAGATCCTGCTCTCGGAGTTTGTCACCGATAGATCTAGGAATCTAGATTCATTTAGATTTAGAACAGATGCAGAGTTATTAGTAAGTGCAGGACTCGACGGTTTCGCAAGGAACAGACACGTGGGTTTCTGTCAGACCGTTGATCCATCGTCGATATCGTCATCGTGGATCTCTCGTCCCGCGCGGCATTCTATTTATCCCCAAAGGTGTTTACATAAAACTCGACAAGTTCGCAGCGGAATTTCTTCGGTGAAATTTCGAGGCGGCGCGAGATTGCGTAACCGCGAGGATATCAGCGGCGAGATTATGGAAAGTGCGAAATTAGCGTCAGCGCCAGGCATCGGCCAATGGTTATTTATTCCCCGGCTGATAGATCCCCGTCTTCCGTCAGATGGATCGAAGACCAGGGTAATTTGCATAAAACCGAAACTTCCCTTTCCTCTTGCCGCTATACCGCTCCCAGCGATTGGGCAAGCTTCCAAATGCACGCGCGATTCTTCGGCATTTCTAAAAGTATCAAGCTCGAGTAGCATCGAGTAGTATATCCAATCACTATACACGACGAATCTTTCTTCCTTTCTTTACCGGTATTTCATCCGCCTCGAAATAACGAAGTGAATTTTCGAACGGAATTTATCGTTTGAAACGTAGAAAAAGATTACGAAACGATGAAGCCGTTTTATCGAATTATATTCCGAATGAAGTAATCGCGATTATTCTTTCGTTAGCGAATCGGATGGTTCGTTTAATTATTATTAATTAATTAGGTAATTTCTTACGTTGCAGCGAGAAGGAAGCGAGAAAAAGGTAGCGTAATAGTTTACCTAACAGAAACCGGTCGATCCTCGATCCAACCGATTTTCCGATATTCGTTTCGCTTACGCAACGGCTAAACGCTCGTTCCCGTCCTCGTTTCCTCGGGATTCCGCTCGGAACGGGAACCGGGCTCGTAGATTCGCGGACACGTGGCATTGTTTTCGTCCTCGAGCTGACTGACAGCCGGAAACGGTCTGCTCGAGAAAGCGGAGGCACGCGAACGGCTGATTTTCAACGCGCCGGGAAACACGTGTCGCTTTTCTCTATTTGCAGTTTCGGCCTCTGGTTAATTCTACATCGGCGCACGGAGAAAGCTGTTTCGCGCCTTTCCAACCTCGATTGTCCTGCGAACCAGCGATCCTGGGACCGTTAGAGACGAGACCAGCCGCCGGGGGCCCGACCCGTTGCACCGCTACACCTTTTCGAGAGAAAGTCGAGTCCTGCCGAAGAGGATCGGCGCTGAAAGGCGGCGATTCGATCGGTTCCGCCGAGCAGGAAGCGCGTCGCAGTCACGCGAGAGGATCGGGAAGAATTCCGAGCGACGAGGAGTCGCCACTCGCGCATGCGAGAGAAAGAGAGAGAGAAAACGCGCGAAGATATCGGTTTAGAGCTGGAGGCGAGCCGAGAACGGCGGAAAGTGAAATTGCGGTGGAATTTTAAAAAGCGGAATGTCAGCCGCGGGAGAAGCGACGAGAGGAAGAAAGTGAGAAGCGGACGGGTCGCGGAGAGGTCTAATCACCGGATCTCCTTGAGAGCCGCGAGGTCTACAGGTCGGCTCAAACGCGAAGGTCGGCCGCCGGTGGATAACAATCTCTTCCTCGGCTTCCTAGACTTTCCAACGTCGCGCTAACGCCTGTCCGACTTCCTCCGCGTGCCGGGTCGCTCCTCGAGGCCCGTTTCAAACCCGGTGGCCGCCGGCCGTTACGTGGACATTCAAATGGGACGAAGAACCGAGCGGGCAACCGGTTCGGAGCGTGCATCGAGAATGTAAACCACCGGCTGGCTCGGATTGAAAGCGAACATCTTACAGGTGCTCTCAAAACCAACGGCCGATATAGAAACACGCGATTCGATATCCGATACACCGGCGGGAATGAATTCGCGCTACAGGTGCTTCCAAAAATGAACCGAAAACACTCCGTTGAATCGTTTAAACTCGAGTATTCACCGATAATTCTAAGGAGAATGTTGACAGAATTTATACGGATTTCTGTAAAGTTTCCAGACTTGAATAACGTACACGAACTTTCAAAATCAAAGACAGAGACATTGAGTAGCGAGTTGACGATATTTGGTATTGGAAATCGCGAAGACCGCTGTACAGGCGCGTTCAAAATCGGCAGCAGACAGCGACCAGGCGGTTTGACCGATTTCTCAGGAGACAACCGCTCGGCCGGAGAGCGAAATACCGTACAGGTCGGTTCAAAAGCGAGGGGGCGAACGAGAAGAACGAGCTGAAACGGAATATCAATGGCCGAGATCGATCCGGACAGGCCTGCGAGTCCCATTGGACCCGCGGGCTGGCGTCGGCCGCGCGCAGCGCCGCGACAAACGGGGAAAGTTGCGCCCCCCACCCCGCTTATTTTCCAGGGCACGGCAGTGACGTCACCCATCCGGGACCGGCCCGAACCAGAGGCTTTCACGCTCTAATCTCTTATGCAACCTGTCGTCCCTGTCGGCCGTCAGAATCCGATACTCCGCCGATTTTCTCCCGAGCCATCCGTTCCAACTCCTCGCCCATCCTCTTCGCAAATCCCGATCCCTGCATCCGAATCCGAACGAGGAAACAAACGGAAAAGAAACCATAAACCACTACGCCATTTCGAGGCTCACGTGCTCGAAGCTCGCAGCCTAGATTCCGAATTTCACGCGGTGATTCGACTCAGAGTTTTCTCTCGTTCGCACTGATTCGATGATCGATTACCTCGGTAATCGGAGAAGAGTTTGGACGAGCAACTAGTCCATTGTTCGCGTGTGCGTAAAGGTTTATTACGGTGCAACGGTCCCGAGAAGCTAAGCAGGCCCGCGGCACGGAGCAACGTGGTCCGCAGCGAACGCTATGTGTCGCTGGTACTCGGGCCCCGGGTGATTTTCCGGGAAATATTGCCAGTGGAAAAGCGACGTGCCTGCGTGCGATAGCCAGGGGACCGGGCCCCGAGCTCGCACCGCGCGCGGCACACCGCGAAATTCGACTCCATATTGGAAATTCCCGCACGAATTCGAATCACGACTGCCACCATGTTCCCACTCGCTGCCATGTTCCATAACAGACTACCCTACTCCGGCACTCGGCTGCTGGCACCTCGGCCGCGATATCCGCGCGATCTTTCCACCGACCAGCAACCCCTGCGGCCCCGTCATCCCTAAACTCACCACCGGACGTCGCGTCGTCGACGCATCGATCCGGGAGATCCATCGAGATCGGTGGAGATCCAGTTGAATCCTGTACTCACCGGCGAGAACGATGGCTGCCAGGAACAGCAGCACCAGCGAGGACTTCATCCTCGTGCTGACGCAAAGAACGCCGCTTCCGGTTCCCAGTCTCGAGGTTCTCGGCAGTAGTCTGGTTTCACGGGCCTGCCTGTATCCACGCGTGTGATGCCCGTCTCACTGGAGAGTAGGGCCCGGTCTCGGTAACGGATCCAACGGACCGCGAGGTTGCACTTCCGGAAAAGGGAGGACTTAATCGGGGAACCAGCGCTCGCGGGCGCCGTAAGGCCCTTGGCTGAGCTCTCGGGTAGATCGAGGACGTGTCTCTCGCTTCAAGGACGCGGACCTTCAAGGCCTAGGTATCGCTCACGGACTGACTCAGGCCCGCCACTCGTCCGGCCTTATATTTCCACCACCACCACGGGCCCCCACTTTCCTCTTCTTCGCCCGTGGCTGCTCGCCGACCATCGCTGCCTCGCTCCTGCTCCCAGGCCCAATGGCGTAGGAGTCTATAGTCCGCGCGAGAAACACTGGTAACCCCCGGACCGGTATACTCGGGCCCGTCACGGTCCCGAAAACCTAACATAACGTCCCAAACGGTGGTTACGAGTCACCATTACCCTCGTTTTCTTCTTTCGCGTTTCCATCGCGATCCACCGTCCACCTTTCGTAATCCTTTGATCGATTTCGAAGATTCGTTAAGTAGAATTTGACAGCTGTAAATTACTAGCTAGGTGTCAGGTTATTTAATTATTGGAGGATGGCAATGGGTCAGTTGTAATTTCTGAATTGATCGGGTATGTACATCAGTATACTGTACTTCTCGCGAGAGTTATACGTTCAATCGGTGACAATGGGCCCAAGGGGCCTACTCCGCTCGTGGGACGTGTCGCCTCGCTTTTCAGGGAGTATTGGAGTCAAAGGATTGAGCGTAGGGACGCGAAGGAAAGGTTGTAGGAAGATTCGTGGATTGTCCTTTTAGGATTTTATTTCTCGAAGGAGGAAACAATGTGGGTGGTGACTTCCGTTGTCATAGGTGGTGTACATTGAACGCAGATTTCTTTCTGTGTAATTAAAATGGTTGAATAAAAAGAAACCCAACGTATTCTTCTCTTTATTCCTAGAGAAAGATGATGTGTATACGTAATTAACTTAAAAAGTTTGAAAACGGAGGACGATTTTAGTGTCCATTCAGAAAAGACAAAGTTTATTGCTTTCGATGGCTATTTGACTAGTCATTCCGAAAAAATTGAAGATATCAAAGATATGTGATATAAGATACGACACGAAGAAATTATTTTCTCCATCTTTTGCCAGTAGGTGTATATAAAATTGTACACTTTTTAGGAAACGTTGTACTTGACTCGAAGAATCTCTTTCAGTCGTCTGCAAAGAATGAACGAACCATTTTGAAAATATCCGCCTGACGTTTACTTTTGGAATCCTACTGGAACTAAGGAGAAACTAAACGCGTACGCATCGGAGTGTACGCGCGTAAATATCTCCGAGCGAAGATTGTCGGAATGGAAGTTACCGTTGGGAAACTATCGTAAAAGTTCCGTCTCAGCCGTATCAAACGCGCGACTGGCCCCGTGCTCCGGTATCCCCGAGGAACCGTTTAAAACCCCAAGAAATTATTTATATCGCGGCACTTTCTTCCATATTTTACGAGTCGAAAGTCTCGGATCGACGTTTGATCGGTTCGAATTCACGGCCGCGAATCGCGGCAATCGCTCGACCATTCCAGGCCGATTAAATCGGCCGTTGCATTAATAGTGAGCCTGCAACGATCTCGAAACGATCTCGAAACGATCTCTGTACGATTTCGGTGCGATTTGGGAACGATCTCGGAACGATCTCGGAACGATCTCGGAACGATTTCGGAACAATCTTGGAACGATCTTGGAACGATCTCGGAACAACCTCGAAACAACCTTGGAACGATTTCGAAACGATCTCAGAACAACCTCGAAACGATCTCGAAATGATCTCGGAACGATCTCGAAACGATCTCGAAATGATCTCGGAACGATCTCGAAACGATCTCGGAACGATCTGCGATACAAAGAAAGAAAGGTACCAAAGAAAATTAGACTCGAACGAAGTAACGAGGGTAGACACGCATGCGAGTTCCCCCGAGGGCGATTTTCCGATTACGAGGGGAGGAACTGAGGAGGAACCGGGAGGGAGGCGATTCGCGGGGTTTTTCGCAACGAAGGTTTTTGCGTAACGGAGAAAACACGAGTTTTCCGTTGCGTCGGAAACGCGCTAGCGCGGCGGCCGCCGCGTGGAAAAGTGAAACGAGCTCGGATGCAACTGCACTCGTTCGGCCGTAGATGCAACGTGGCTGCGATTCCAGGAGCTGTTGCGGTCATTTGTCTTCCTAATTCGATCCTGCAGTCGTTAGGCGTCTCGGCGAGCAGGCGTCTTAATGATCTACCTGTTCGAGCCTCGAACCAACCTGCAAACACGCTTCTCGAAACCCCTTTCTCTTATCTCTCGCGTGTACCACGGAACTCGCACGGCTTTGGAATATTCATTTCGGCCAATCTCGAGCGAAGGTAGCAAATTTTGAAACGAGGAGGAGAGATTTAACTTTTGGGATAACGTGGGTTAAGTTTGAGAACGATAGTTTCGAGAGGAATAATCCTGATAAAGTGTTAGGACTGGTTTGAAGTTTCTGACCCCTGAGTTCGCGAGAGAGACAGTGAGCAGCGTGTTAGAAGACACGTGTCTGTCAGACAGTCCTCGTGGAGTGACAGTGAGTCAGACCAGGTGAGCTAATCTCGGTATTCGTATCTTTATTTTAGATTGCATCCTGAACTCGTCAGAAATGATCATTAGAGATAATGGAGGAGAATGTCGAGGAAGTGCAATGTCTTTAGATGTTTTGGGGGAGTCTAAGACATCCTAGTTAGAGAAAGGTCGAGCTTAGGCTTCCGGGAAGACTTGGCTACTGGCTACTAGTGGTTCTACATAATCCGATGTAAATTTAGAACTCGATCTTTGAATAGTAATAACTGGTTTGACATGTCTCTGATAACTTGTACGCAGATCGTTATAGAATGGGTCATCATCGATTCGCGAAAAAGAGATATTCGTTCTTTTCTTGGTTAAGTTCATATACAATAATAAATATTCAATTCCTACTATTTTACATAAAATGAAGTCAAATATTAAGACTAAACTCGCGAATATTCTAATTTTTGCAAGTGATTATGCACTTACTCACTCATCGAAGCTAAAATTGAACTCACGACTAACAACTCTAGTATTCTTTTCAAACTTATATTGGCTACATGTGATCTTCAGACTCATTAGCATTATTCGCCTCGATTCTTCTAACAATCGTCAGACACAGAGTATTCTTCGATCTCATGACTACTGCATCGAAATGTCAAAAGCAGAACTGAACTTATCATTACCAACCCTGGTATTCTTCTCTCTAATCTTGTATCGATATCTGGCTACTTATGATTCACAGATCCACCGGTATTATTCATGTCTATTCGTTATGTCGTTAGATCCACAGTGTTCGCCTCTATTTCTCAAACAATCGTCAGATCCAGAGTGTCTTCCATCTCTATTTCTTCAACGACCATTAGATCTAAAGTGTTCTTCGCTTCTGATCCTCCAACAGTCGTCAAACCTAGCTCGTTCTCCACGTCTGTTTCTCCAACGATCGTTAAATCCAGATCGTTCTCACCTTTTTCTCCAACAACAGATTTGGAGTGTCTTACGCGTCTACTTCTCCAAAGATCGTTAAATTCAGGACCTATTTCTTCAAAAACAGTCAGATTCAGAGTGAATTTCGTGCCTGTTTCTCTAAAAATCGTCAGATCCATATCGTTCTCCGTGTCTATTTCCCTAAAAATCACGAGTTGCGAAGCGTTTTCGAAGCGTTCTCGAGGCACAGGGTTCAAGACTAAAAACGCGAAATCGGGGAAGGGCCCGCGTGGCATTTTGGGACCGGTGACGAACCTCGTGGTAGGAAGTCTGTGCACGCGCGTATTGCACCATCCTCGGCCGTCCGTGGCATCGCGACGCGGGCCGGCACCTAAATGCCAACGCTCTCGAATCTTTCGACCGTTCGGCGGGCAGGTTGCCAGGCGAATCGACGACTGGCGTCGCGGGACGATCGCGGACCCTGCCGATGGAATTTACCCTTTCGCGGGGCTATTCGATCATAACAATCGACCTCTGTCTCCTTCTCTCCGCTAGCTCTCTCGGCTTTCTCGCGATCGAACCCTCTCGATTCGACGTCGCGTGTGACGAACAGATGAATGGATTCGATTGTTTCGTTGCCTCGGTTGCTGCTCTGCAATTAGGCGAGCGTGGCCCACGGACGCTTGATCCGTCGCGACGTTGATGGAATTGTTAGGGTGATTGGCAGCTTCCTGAGACCGTGCACCAGCATTCCATACACCGCGTTTGATCGACTGCTTCCCGTTACTGCGTTTTGGCAATTATATCCTTCGACCGATCGCGATCGGACGTGGAACGGAACGTAATCGATCGACGTTTCTTTCTGTCGGTCAAACGATCGTTTCTAGAGTAACAATACTAATGACAGTGACAGGTAAGAAGGTGCAACGAACGGTAAACCTACCACGATGAAGTCTTCTGACAGGTTACACGAGATAACTAATGTAACGATATCCAATTTCGAAATTTAATCTCTGCCTTACACCGTTCGCGAATTTAACGCAAGCTCAAGGCTACTACTACGGTAACCTTGAAACAAATTTCGGTACACATCGCAACATTCCCGTTCAACGAACTTAATCCCCATTGACAAGAAAAGCTAAGGGTATCGTACTCGACTCGTCGACAACCCCTATCCCTATCAATTTCGTTGAAAATCGCACCCCATAAAGTAAATCGCGTCGTCAACGCTCGCTCACGCGCACGAATCGATTGATCGGAAAGAAAAAAGGAAAAGAGAGAGAAAAAAAAGAAAAAAAGTGAAATCGTCTATGTCACTTTTTCGCTCGGCTGATGTTGGCACATCGGTTCCGCGAACGAGCACGTCACGGCGCCGTGTATTCGTATCGAAATTTCATTGTGAAACGACGCGAACCGGCTCCGCCGCAGCGTTTATCGTTAAATTCAGCCGCAGGAATTTGCCCTTTGCGAGGCGGAGGAGCCGTGCAGAAGCGACGTCGAGAAATCGTGCGTGCGTGCACAACAATTCTATTATTCGATTATTCAAATGGTACTGGCACGGGCGCCATTTCTCCACCGGAGAGAAGAACGCGACGGGGAAAGAATCGCGGATCGAGCAGCCGAAGGTCGAGGGTTTCGCAATCAGCTGGAAAATTCGTCTGTTCATTTTCGAAAATCCGTCCTTTCATATTCGAAAATCCGCGAATAAGACAAACCAGTTTAATCGGAAGAACGTTGGCGGCGAGGTTAACGACCAAGAGAATCGGATTCCCAGAGATGGCGGCTATCTATGCATCGGATCTCCGTTACTTCCTCGTGAGATCTACAGATCCCGCAAGCCGGTGGTTATTCAAATCGGCGAGCAGCGAGTAGGAAGCGTCCCTCGTTCCTCGCCCCGTTGATCCGGCTGATTGAAAGCAGGCCTGTTATTCGCCGGTGTCGCGGGGTGCATTTAGAAAGCGATCAAAGACAACGATCCGCATTGCGAGTCACGAAACGCGCGGCGGAATGCTCGAATGAACGTTTCGTCGAACGACCCATTCAACAAACCCGTGCACAACTCGCGTTTCCCAGGAAGGGGTGGCAGATACCATCTTCGCGTTCTTTGTCTTTTGCACGTTTAAAGAAACCACGGAAAGCAGACGCGTGTGTATCTGAAACACCCATCGAGACCGTAAAGTTCACGGATGAATGTCCAATCCCTGCGAAAGCGAAAGGTAGACAGATGCCTCCGAAAACGAAACTGCCCGATTAGCGTAACGAATTATGTAAGTCCCGATCGCCAGACACCCCGACACGATCTCGTCGAATAATCGACAAAGAGAAAGAGAGAGAGAGAGAGAAAGAAGAGGAGAGAGAAAATGGCCGAGGCCTTCGAGCCTCTTTATTTTTATCTCGTGACGAGGATCGCCGCGGCAGGGAAGAAAATCGAAGGAAAGAACGCGGTCCGTTATCCTTCGAGTCGCGTCTATTTAAAGGAATGATCGCGCGGAATGCTAATCGACGTTTCCTCGTCGATCGAAAAGTGCACGTCGCACGAGCGAATCGTTAAATCCGCTATATTAATCGTTAAATGCCGCGATTTATTCTGCTAATTCGGCGGACCCGCCATCTACACGGGCCCACGCAACATGGCGGCGCGTACCAATGGCGCCACGGTCGCTCGATCGCGCGTCTTTCTTAATGTTTCCACGCGGACTTGATCTTAGGACGAGCGAGATCCCCAAGTCGAAGAATTTCAACACTCGCGGAGATAATTGCGGGTTATTAAGTCAGATTCCAAGATTGATTTTCTACCAGCAGCGCGATGGGAAAGACTTTCTTGGGAACGCACTCGACGATGTCTAATGCGATTTGCGAGCGATTTAGAATAGACTGAAACACTCATGATTATCGTTGACCAAGGATCGGTTTAGAGGTGCGTTTTCGAGACGAAGAACAAACAATTTGGAAAGAAAAATCTTCAGATGTAACAAATCTATAACGTCATGGCCCGAATCGTTTCTCGGATTCTCGGGTTCCAACAAAATCGAGTCACCGAGTCCTGGGATTTAATTAATCGGAATGAAATTGAATCATCGATCGGAAAGAGGCCAGCTGGAAGGCTCGGAGCAATTTCCCAAGATATATCCGGTTCTCTACGAGCCTAAATTCGCAACCCTGTTCCCGAGGCCACGGCCTCTGTTCAGCTTCCCTTTTGCAAGAGACCCGGTCTATTTCCAACGTAGAACTCTTCTCTGCGATGATAGAGACGCGTGTTTAATTATGCATATTTCCCGTGACTCTCTACTTCCACGGAACAAAGAGCTGATCCTCGAGCTGTGTTCGGAATAAATTCCCGTTCCAGGGGAGAAATAGGCGAGATCGAAGGCGCAGTGGGTCGCGAGGAGCGTCGACGATTCCCTCGGATGATCTTTGAGGTCGCCACGTGAAACGGTCTCGATCGTTATCAGGGCACGAGGCACGATTCTCCGGTGGAAATCGTGCGGCCCTGGCGTGACATATGCGCCGCGACGGTGAAAGGAAAAGAAGAAGAGGCGACCATATCAGCTGAAGCCTTCGAGGCTGCCTCGGGCTTTCTCTGCTTGCCACCAAAGCCAGTGGAAACCTCGGCCAGCCTCGATCCTCGTACACTCCGCTCCATCTGGCGTGGTTCGCCCGATCCATCGTCTTCTACCGATCCACCATCCAACCGCGTTTAACCATCGGGATAACAGATCGTCTTGATCGGTATCTTTTCCAACGAATAGAACTTAATTTTTAAATTAATCCTTAATCATGAATCGTTATCCTTCTATATCGAAGCAACAGATCGTTTTGATCGGTGTTTTCGAACGAAATTAAAGAAATCATTTTTAAATTAATCGCCAATAACGAATCGTTATGTTTCTACATCGAAGTAACAGGTCGTCTTGATCGGTATGTTTTCGAACGAAATTAATGAAGTCATTTTTAAATTAATCGCTAATCAGGGATCGCTATTCTTCTATATCAAGGTAACAGATCGTCTTGATCGGTATGTTTTCGAACGAAATAAATGAAGTCATTTTTAAATTAATCGTTAATCAGGGATTCTTATCCTTCGTGATCCTTTGCCGAGATACACTAGGAAGGAAAAATTTATTACTCAGGAAGTATAATTAGTATAGCTTCGAATTAAGGAAAGAAGAAAACATCGATTTGGTCGGTGTGTTTTATAATTAATGGAAAGAGTGATTTTAGAAATTAATTGTTGATTACGGTTTGTTCTCCTTCGTGATCCTTTGTCGAGCTACACTCGGTAAAAGTAAGAGAAAAATTTATTACCGGGGAAGTAGTGTGTTTCTTCAATTAAAAAATAAAGAAAACATCGGCTGATCTTGTACGTTTTATAATTAACAAGAGAATTAATATCGATTAGATCGGCAGATAGAACGAGTAATTTTTAAACTGACCCCTTGTACTATGATTTGGTAATAAAAAGGTCTAAATTAATGTAGTATTTAGTTTTAAAGTAAAGAAAAAAGATATTTACCACTATGCAACAAATTAAAAAAAGCAAAAAAGGAAAACATTTAACAGAATTATGTTATCATAGATTTAATTACTTTCTGAAATATTTGTAAATCATTTTCGGTTTTTCCTCTTTCTCATAAATCGTATATTTCACAACCCAATTACAAAAGAATTGAATTTAAATCTTAATTTCCCGAGGCGCTATACAGATAAATTCGTGTCGGATGGTGCGCTATTAGTAAAAGTACGCTCGGTTGCTTATTTTAAAATTATGATCTCCAATTACAATTATCCAGAAGCGCGAACAATCATAATTACGAACATCGAGAAACTCGAGATACTCTCACCCAACTTTCAAGATGAAAACGAATCGTCTAACTTTCCGTTTCTACTTTTCCCGTAAAACAACGTTTTACCCCGAAGAAAAAAAAAAAGAATCGCGCGTTCTTCGAGAACCCAGGATGACTAAGGGCATTTCCATTACGGAAAAGTAAACTTTACGAGAATAGTCTAATGGATATCACGAATTACGGAACAAGTTCTAGTCCGTTGGACAAGCCTAATCGGAAATAATCTGAACAGAAAATTCCTACGGACACGGGAAACGCTGTGTTCGTGGTTTTTATCCGTAAAACAATGGCGCGTTCGTTAAATTATCCATTTTCCAGGGAAAACAATAACGCGAGGCGAAAAAGGTGCGCGCGGGTGAAAACCCGGTGTTTTCCGATCCGAACTATTCCGCGGCATCGAACACGCCATTAATTAAACCATCAATTAGAGAAGCGGCTGGAACAATAGGAACATTGGGGGAAAAGCAAGGGGAACAGAGGCCCTGCGGCTCGTTAATTCGCTTCCCGTAATCCAGCCCGACGCCGCCGCCACCGTTTATCCGCGCGACGCCGGAATCCAGGGATTCTGCGGCAGCGATCCGAACAGAAAATCGAACCAGCCTCTTTCCTGCCTTCCACCCCCACCCCCGATGTTCCAGCAACCTATAGCCGAAGCTATCTGTTGCATTCCGAGGACTTGACCCCGCTTGTCCTTGGCCCAATGGTCCTGGAACCACCCTCGAACCACCCTCTGCTCTAATCGCGTCACCGTTTCTTCCCGTCGTTCTTTTATTCCTATTTATTTAACGCGAAGTAATTCACGCGTTCTTTTCCCCCACGGTTTCGTATTTTTTCTGGAAGTCATGCCTAATTATTTAAAACATGAGGGATCGGCGTTCGTCGGCGAAAAACTGTGGCGTTTGTCCTTAACCCAATGATCCTGGAACCAGCCTTCGCTCTAATCGCCTCACCGTTTCTTCCCCCCGTTGTTTTCTTTGTATTTATTTAACGCGACTTATCCCGAAGTAATTTGCACGGCCCTTCCCGCGATTGCGTATTTTTTTTTGTGGAAATCGTGGTCGATTATTTGGAACACGGGGGACCGGTGTTCGACGGCGAAAAACTGTGGTGTTTGTCCTTAACTCAGTAGTTCTAGAACTACCTTCGAACCACCTTTGAACCACCCTCGAACCACCCCCCAACCACCTTCGAACCACCCTCCAACCACCTTCGAACCACCTTTGAACCACCCCCGAATCATCTTCCGCTCTAATCGCGTCACCGTTTTATCCCAACGTTGTTTAATTTGTATTTATTTCACGCAACCTGTCCTGAAGTAATTAACGCGTTCCTTTCCCCCGCGGTTTCATATATTTTCGCGGAAATCGCGTCTAATTATTCGAAACGTGGAGGATCGCTGTTCGGCGGCGAAAAACCGTGGCGTTGTAAACGCGTTTCGAGACGTTGATTGGATACGAGACTTTATTGAGTCAGTTAATACCGTTTTTACAGACAGCACAGAATAAATATACGTTGCTCGCGCGGCGATTATTGGCTCGCAAAGTCGTTTGAATAATTATGAGCAGCGGTGTAAATATAGCGAAGAGCGTGACTGTCAATTATCGCGAAATCCGAATAAATTGCTTTTTTACTGCTGGTCGGTGTTAACACCCGGTGTTTTCTGCAATTAAACAATTTTCTAAGTCCGCCGATAAACCGGCTATCCGCAAATTCTTGGCCGCTTTTTATTTTCCAAGGAATTTCCAATGCTCCGCGCAAGTATTCGAACGCTGCGCGAATTTCGAGAGAGCACTCTCGAAAATTCCAAGTTTAATGGAAGCGTAACGCGTTACACGTGGATGGATCTTTTTTTATTCGTATAGTAGACGAAGTCATCGCTCAAATTTACAGTCCGACCTCTGTTTTTCTAAATATAATCATGAGCGATGCTTCTGAAATAAAAATCGTTTAATTTTTGGTGCTGTGTTATAGCACAAATTTCTCTCAGAGAGATCTCTAAAAGAAAATTACCAAAACGTCATTTTCTGCCGATAAATAAATCACTCCACGTATAAATTGTTATAATTTATATTTATATATTTAATTTCTGGCTTAGAGCTTTTCTATTACTCTTGACTTCACGTTTTTATCGACAGACATACATCTTCGTTCGGTAAAGTATCTGTCTCCGTTTCCAGTTCAATTTCAACGTGGAAAAAAGGTGTTAATTATGGCAGCTGCTGGGATGAATTAATGACAATTCGAGGAGCCACCGGGGAGCTCGGCGGCGAGTCAGTTCGTTAATTGATGTTTGCAACGCGCAATCAACGAGTCGTTAAATAATCGAGCAAATAATTACCGCTGCAGGCGGATCGAATTTAAACCATGGCGAAATAATTGCAGCGAAGTTCGAAGTCGCGGATCGCGAGTTTAATCCCGGCCGAAATTAAAAATATCGACTGGGAAAAATCGGGATTAACCCTCGCGCGCGATTCTTTGGCACGGCGAACCTCCCTCCCGGCGAGACGCTGGTCGTCGGATCTCCTTTGGACACGAAGAGAGAAAGAGAGAGGAGAGGAGAAGAAATGGAATTTTAATCGGTGCTTCAGCTTCACCCGGCGACTTTACGATTTCTTAAAAAATTCGCAACGCTCCGCGATTGCCATGGCCGAGATGTTACGCATTGCAAGGGAAACGACGCGATTCTTGGCACTTAGGCCAGTTTCAACTAGGTTATTACGCGATCCGTCTTCAACTGACCAACCAACGACCTGGAAATGACTTTGAAGCATTCTCAAACTGATATTCGTAACGCTCGTAATCTCAAAGTGACCATAAACGGGCACGCGAGACTTGCAAATCACCTTAACTATGCTCGAGAGATCGCCAAATGACTAAAGAATGATGTTAAAAGGACCTCGAAGTAGCCTAATCTTCTATTAAAATGACATCTCTTTTCAGCCTCTTTGACTAGTCTTTACTTGATTTCAAACCGTGAAAAAAAATTTTTTAAACGTTCATCAAGTGATACCGCGATCAAAAGTCCTCAATTGTCATCAAAGCGATCTCGAATGATCTTAATTTTTTAGAATACTTTGATTGACAAATATAAAATATAATAAAAAAATAAAATAGGGGAAATTTAATCGGTCTTTAGATTAAAGAAAATTGGTATATTTTTATTAACTCAAATAGTCCCATCGCACCTATATGCATGAAAAAAAAAAACAAATTTCAATCACAAAGAAACGTACCGACGAAGAATCCTTTAATAAATCACAAACAGACGTTTCATCCAATTGTTAGAGTGATTTTGAAAGTGCTATTGTTTCACTTCCATATCTAATCACGAAATAATAGCCGTTACCGGGAGATAAATTCCGAGAAAAATCGCCTGTAAAACCGACACGTAATGACATTCTCGAGAACTTCGAAACTCGTCGCGACTTTAACCTCTTCACCTATAAACACGCGCTAATGTCGTGCGAGAGTCGCGAGGAAATCGGTCAAAACAAAAGCGAGACAGGTGAGAGGCGTGGTCCGTAGATGATTCCAAAACATGTTCGGACTCGAGCAGGCTCGCGGTCAATTTCCGGCGATGCCCTTCCGTCTCAGTTGCGTGTTATTCTTCGACGCGTTCGGACGACACGGCTCGACCGGTCCACCGATTTCTCGTTCATCCTGCCACACCCCATCGAAGCTTCCGGAATTTTACAACAGTTTGGTGAGTACTATCTATTCCACACCTTTACGATTCTTTCGCTATTCTAAGAAAAATTTCGGGTGGGATATAAAGATATCCGCGACAGGTGATAGAGAAATCGGTTCGAAGATTTTCGTAGAACGCAAAGAAGACATGAGAACTTTCTAACGACTGTTTGGTGAGTACTATTTATTCCATATCGTTGCGAGTCTTTCATTATTTTAAGAAAAATTTCGGGTGGAATATAAAAATATTCGCGACCAATAGTAAAATAAATCGGTTCGAAGATTTTCGTAGAACGCGAAGAAGACAACAGAATTTTCTAACGATAGTCTAGTGGGTACTATTTATTTCCACACCTTTGCTATCGTTTCATTATTCTAAGAAAAATTTCTGGTGGGATATAACGATATCCGCGACGGTTGATAGAGAAATCGGTTCGAAGATTTTCGTAAGACGCGAAGAAAACACGTGGTTAAGAAAATAGGAATTTAGACGCGTTTCTGCAACGTTCGATTATTTTCGTTAGTCAGGTCGATGAGTTTCTGCCTCGGTTAAGTGTTATTCCTCGCTTATTATTCTTCGAGGAGTATGTCGTTGATTATGGCAGACGGATCTTAAATCCCAGGGCAAGGAGTTAAAACACAGAGCTGGAAGTGGCGAGAAGTTTCGAGGTGATCTGGAATAACAGAGCGTACGGGACGAGGTACCTGAAATTCGACAAACGAGACGCCGTTAGTCGATAGCACTGCGGAACAATGCGGGTGAAGCTACACGTAGCATCTCCCTTTTGCATAATACTCTTATCGCAGCGTAAGCAACGGGATGAAAGACTAACGAGTGGTTGTGTCAAAGGAAAAATTCGATCCCGGCTCGGGAACACCTGCCTCTCCGCTGGGAATCTTATTTGCCTGGTAATATAATGGAAATATATTTTGTTTCGAGCGAACGTTAATCTCGTATAGACAATGAACTACTCGCAAAACAACTTCTGCGATAAAAATCTAATTTTCTCAATATTAAACCTTTGCGGACGAGAAACGAAGATAGCTATGCATCGAGTATATATTTAAATAAATAATTAAAAACAACGAATCGAGGGAAATTTTCTGAATTAAAAAATACGTACAGCATCGATGACAATAGTAAAATTATTTTTCGCTATATTCGAAGAAATTTTTACTCGAAAAAGTACAAAAATTTTCACGTATATTACACGTTCGTCGACAAAGGGGTGTGAACGACCTGTATTTCTACATTTTTAATTACAAATTTCGCGTTCAACGTTGTATCCTTGATTTTTCGATACCTCCTCGAGTTTTCTTTCTTCAAAGTTTCTCTTATTTTATTTCTTCGTCGACCGATCATAGTAGGTTTAATTTGAAGTCGCAATTTGGAATTAGGGACCCTCTTTACCTCTTTAATGTTTCAGTTGCTTATAAGGATTTCGATAGATCGATACACCTTTCTTAGTTAACAAAAGACAAGTCAAGAATACAGTGCACCTTGTCACACTGCCATATATAACCGGGAAATCCCGATAATAACAGACTCGGTTGCTCTAAGCGTGCGTAATTACCGTGAAACCACGGACAAAGAGTGGAACCATCTCGAACATGCTGCAGACTCGAGCAAATGTACGATACCAGCCGGTAATGCGATTTAATGGCAGAATAATCGAATGGAACGAGGCTGCCTTCCTGTTTTCCCGCTCACGACACAGTCCTCGTCCCTTTTCCTGCGCAGATTCGCATCCCTTGCACGTACAGTCATCGATTGACTCGATACACGTAGGAATATCTGTCTGGCCGTAGCCGAGGTCCCTAGATGAAAGCGGCTAACGCGGAAATTTAAGAGACAGAGAGACCTGATCGCTGAAATCCTCTACGCGCGATAGATCTCGTGGAAGTATCGGACGTGAGTCGAGATAAAAGAGCTTTGGTGAACATTTCAAAGAGGGAAGTACTCGGCATCGCGACGCGACGCGAATTTCCGACATCTACGAAATTTTTCGTTATTAATCAACGATTGTTGAATATCGCGGATAAATTACAAGGTACGATAGAATTTTTATGCAGAAATTGAGGCTGAAATCCTTTACTCGCGATAGATATCGAAGAAGTATCGGACGTGAGTCGAGATAAAAGAGCTCTGGTGAAAATTTCAAAGAGAGAAAGAATGCGACGCGACGGAAATTTTCGACATCTACGAAATTTTTCGCCATTAACGAAATTTCTCGTTATTAATCAACGATTATTGAATATCGCGGATAAATTACAAGGTACGACAGAATTTTTATGCAGAAATTGAGGCTGAAATTCTCTACTTGCGATAGATCTCGAAGAAGTATCGGACGTGAGTGGAGATAAAAGAGCTTTGGTGAAAATTTTAAAGAAAGAAAGGACTCGACATCGCGACGCGACACGAATTTTCGACGTTTAGGAAATTTTTCGCTATTTATTCGACGTTTATCGAATATCGCGGATAAATTACAAGGCACGACAGGATTTTTACGCTCGCAGAAATTGAGGCTGCAGGATTACAGGGATTCGGATGAAATTTTTGTGAGAAATCGTGACGAGGCACTGAGGGGGACGAAGGGGGCGGAAGGGGGAGACAAAGATGAACCGCGATCGAGCTAACAGGCCTTGAATTACGTGATCGACATGTCGTAAAGCCCCAGGGACAGATCGTATACTGGGTATATTGAATTTCGTCGACATGAGTCTAAAAATTTTCCGGTGCAGCTTCAAGGTCGCGGCGCAACCCCCTCGGAGCCGCGCTTTAGAGACTACGCCATTGGCGGCACGGGGTAGATTACCCGCGTTCGATCCGCGTGGATCAATTTTTGACTTAAAACCACCGGAGTATAACGAAGCAAGTTTATGGAGATCGTGGAGTCGAGTTTCGCGACTTTTTTTTACCATTCATCCCTTGCATCGCGACGGGATATATCGCGGAAAATATGGAATTCCAGTCAGCGATTTAATTTACGAAGGAAATAAAATTTTTATTTTCTGATTTATGCGTTCTAAGTATCGTAATATATGTAGATAATAATATCAATAATTTCCTTTTGCTGAAAAGGGATGTTTTTAAATTATCAATGATGTGTAATCTCGCGTTAATTAGAATTAGCCAATTAGAAACTCAAAATGATTAAAAATCGTAGAACAAAATGACGAGTATAGTACCTCTGGAAAAAGATTGTTGACCAAACACGGTAATACGAAATTGTGTAACGTTATTGTAAATTTTTACACGTAAAGTGATATAATATTAATTTTAGTGTCCGAAGAGAGCGTTTTCCGAAATTTCGACTGTTTTAAAAATATAGAGGAGGAAATTGATGTACAGGGTGTCCAGTAAAATGTCGCACCACTTAGATATTTCATGAAAAATTATTCGAAAAGTCGGTTTCGAAAATATAGCAAACACACCTGCACTTATACCGTAGTAATATCTTGATGGCTCGGAATATAGCACTCTTCCTCTTCGTGTTTACGTTTACGAGCATGGTTAGCGTTGTAGTTTATTGCCTACCGTCCTATTGGTTTGTTATCGACAGCAGCCATCAGTATCTACCGGTTTATCGATTTTGGTTTATTGATATCGGAGCTGAGCGCGTTCGTACTCGGTACATTTCCAAAATCGATTTCCACCGAAACGGAAATTCTGTTTCGCCATTTCGATCAGTCTTTATTCCCCGTATTTACCCTTCGTTTCAACCCCGCACAGAGAGGCATACTGCACCAAAAATTTTCACCGAAATCTACAGGCCTGTACAAAATGGCAGCCCGACCAAGCCGCAAGATTTCCAGTCTCCCTGGAGCAACTTCAAAACGGTGAATCTCGGTAAAAAAAAATCATAGACTCGCGAATCGAGTTTTATTTCACAAAGAAAGGTTGGTACTATTATACAAGGTTGATAAAAATATCAGAAAAAAATTCTCGTCTTCGGAATACTTTCGCAAACATCGCGAAAACCGGTCGTAATCCCGAGCTCAAAGCGAACGAGGAATTTTTGCTATTAAATTTAGATTTACGGCGTGGAGATACGTGAAAAATCTCTCCATTCATTTTCAGTACCTGGAATATCATTCCGACTCTGCCATTTTTCACGCGAACAGCTGGAATTTATGAAAAAGCGTACGCAAACCGCGGACAACCTCTTTCGCTTTTCGTTATTAAAAGAGGTATATACAATATTCGCACATCCCTGTGAAAGATTTTCGCGCATAATTATCTAAAACGAGCTTATCAGGCGTGTAATAACGTAAGATATACGTAAGAAATTATAACATAATCCGACCAGAAGCGTTTCGCCAGAAGCACTCGCCGCAAACACGCTATCGCGTCGTCTCATATTCTACGTCTCACCCCGGAACCGAGCTCAAAATTCCTCGCGTGCGTCGTATTTCGCGATTCGCCGATCGAACCAACCCCAAACGTCGGCTTCGCGTTTCTGGAACACTATAACAACAAATATCCCCGGCACGCGGCCACAGTTTCCCAGATTACCTTCGTTTACAGCGATAGTTAGGTCGGGTATAATCTAAATTACCTTTTTTTTCGGCTGGTAAAGCTTGGAAAGCTGTCGGACCCGTTCCAACGAACGCAACAGCTTCTGTCGTTACGCGATCGTTAAAATAATCCCCGGGAATCGGCGGTTTCCGCGCGAGGAACGACGCCGAAACGAGAAGCGGAATGTGCGGAATCGCGAGAATTCCGGTTCCGATTCGGAAACACGCGGGACCGAGGACCCTCTTCCTTCTTTCGCGATTATGTCAGCGAGGAAAAATCTCGTGGAAACCGCGGAAAAATTTCTCGCGAGATAAAGAAATATATTTATAGCGCGAGGCGCGTAATCTTAACGGATGCGCCAAGGATCCCGTCTTCCTTGGCACGGATAACGAGGACGTTCATTTTTAGCCGCTCAGTAGCTAAGGAAAAAAGCCTCCTTTTTCTACCCCATAGAAATTGCCCTCCTTCTTCGAATTGTTCAGGGGAGACATGGAAAATAGGGAATGTTAAATAATATGAATTTCCAAGGAAATATGAAACATTATGGTGATAAAAGGGAACATATACTGGCTTGTCAAGGGAAAATTTTAACTTGTTTTATAGGGGGATTATATTAATAAAATAATTGGGATTATATTTTGATGGTGTTATAGATTAATTTAGAGCCACTACGTTTCGCAATAAGTATAATCGATTCTAATCTGTCAATGGAAAATCTAAAATTGATATTATAGATGGGTTTGAAATTAATTTTAATACTAGATGATGCACCTTTGAACCTACCAAATTTTTAATAGAATAGTTCTCATTTTTCTATCGTGTATATTTGGTGTTGCATAAATACGAGACACTTTTCATAGCGCGTGTGCATGCAATTACGAATCGGAGATCAAAAGGAAACGAATTCTTTATTTATTTCTCGTTACATACCCGATTAACCATGATTTAATAACGAGAAAGCGTGCATTGCAAAATTATTTCATTTTAATTAGCAGCTACATAATTATTTCATACGCGATACAATCGCGCGAATTTCGAGGCACGTTGAAATACGCGAAAGCACGAAAAACTCTGTCAATATTTTGATTTTTTGTCTTCCGAAATTTTCCAAGGAATGTTTATATTCGACGAAGGTATAGAACGTCGCGTCGTTCCGGAACGATAAATTATCATTGCCCGTTAATGCAGGAGTATAAAATTATGCCAATATATCGGCGGCAGCGTTAATTAATTATTCGAGCGAATTTCCGAGCGGAATCGGGTGAACCGTAAAATATGGAGAGAAATATTTGCTAATGACGCGAAATGGCGCTCGGGAAAAAGCAAGTCGCGCGACGATGTTTGTTTCACAACGTGTGCGAAAGGAAAAAAAGGTAAAGGAAGCAACGTTTGTCATCGATACGCATGTAAGTCGGTTTGCGGCCACGACAAACACGGATGAGCGATTGATTCGCGGTAACAATGTTTGCGGAAGATATCAAAATACACGCAGTGCCGTATTGATTTTATTAACCATAGCGGATTCAATGAATCGCGATTCGCGCAGAAATGCGATAGAATTGCGCGTGCACAGGGCGAATGAAAGCCGCAGGATTGATAAAGAGCTGTTAAAAGAGGAACTCGATTTTTGTCAATTGCGTCGAATGCAGGTCGTCGTGCATTGATTTTCCAACGAGTAAACGAGTTTTTATTTATTTTTCACGGCAGTCTTCGATTTATTACCAACGATAAAGGAGCCTGACTTCGTTATTTTTAGAGTAGATTAGTACACGATGATCTGGGGTATTTCTGCGTCGATAAGGGGATGGTTTGGGTTAGGTAGTACATCAATTTACCCTTGAAATTACTTGGAACAACCGGAAGCCATTTCATCCGAAGTTTCCCGAAAGAACTTTCTGTGCTTCAGAATTGCAAATCACCTTGGGAAAGTACGAAGCACAAATCATCCCAACCTTTCGGTTTTAGTACCCCGAATCTTCTTCTAAAGCCACAGGAAGCTTCCCTTTTTAAACTTACCCCCGATTCGGTCGTTTGATAAATCGAGAAAGGAAACCTCTCCGTTGGGAATAGAAATATATAAATAAACCATTAATTAACAGCGTTCGAGGAATCACTTACGGTGACCTTCTGCTTCCATTTCGCCAAACGACGAGTATATTTCATATAGATCGGAAAAATATAAAATAAAACAAGCTTTCTCGAGTCGCGTCCTTTAACCAGTCAGCTGTGTTCAACAACTATATCCCTCATGCGTGAAATTTAGCCACCACTTGCGATTTAAATTGTAATTTCAGCGAAAATCAGAATGTATTCGTAAATTTTAACATGTCTAGAATATTTGAACTGAAAAGTATAAATAATTTGAGACAGATTCATGAGTTCATCAGTTTGTATAAGAAATTTATACGTCGAATTAAATATCGGGAAATTCAGCATCATATAATCCTTTGCAAAGAGAAAAATTCGGAAAAAATCGCGGCATTGGTATTCGACGTGTAAAGTGTCATTATGTATCGTACTTTACTACGATATTTTTCGTTTATTACGTACGTAGCATATATTTATGTTAAACGAGCGAGTAAATATTAATAAAACAGTCTTTTTGATCCAATATTTTAACGTCATTTATCCCGTTAATTATAACCGTCATCGCTTAATTCTCGCGACACGTACAGATATGTTGTAACAAAAGTAGTAGCAAGAGTTGACTGCTTAGTCAGCCAAGACCGCAAACTGCCGAGGAATGCCGAAGCAAGCTCATCCAGGAAGCAGAACCCTACACAAGATCCTCATCCTCTCGAAACTCTATCGAAGCCTCTCGATAAAGCCAACTAAGCCGTCTAAACACTCCTCCAATTCATCTCGCCTATCCGATCAATCGAAATCCCCTAAACCCGGGCAAATCCGACCGGTACAACTCCTGGTTATCCCGAGTATCAGCTTTCATAACCTCGCTGCTTCGTCCCGGCGAACAGAGCACCCGGTACGAGTCCAAGGCGTTAATCCCGAGCAGGAGTCCTAGACTCGACGACAAACCAGCATTCCAGGAACCTGATCGACCGAACCTAATCCACTCAAACCGAAACACATCGATCCTGCGTCCCCTAATCACGCTTCCGAACTCGAAATCTTATCCAGGGTTCGACACGAAGGGCCGAGAAGGAACGTTGGTTCGCGTGAGGAGGAAATAGAGTAACCTTCGCTCGGTTCGGAGCATTTAGGCGAGTCCAGCGGGAAGAAGGAGGCCTGTTTTGCCTGTGTGGCCTGAACGAGCTCGGCCATATCGATCTCCGGAGAGGCGAAGATCGTCCTGCACGAAGCTTTCCGCCAGTCGACGCTTCAGGGCCGTACCACGGGGCTCGACGCCACCTGCCGCGACCTTGACCTACGGGGTTCCTCTCGCGCCGGCGTCGCCCTACCCCATCGCGGCCCCTTTTCTCTCTCTTCGCCTTCTTCCACAGGGTGTCCTGCGTCTCTTCTCGCAACCTCTCGAACGTTGGACCTCTCTCAACGCTTTCTCCTCGTCTCCACATCTCCTCCCGTTTCAACCCCTCCGATAGGTATCCTATGCGCCATATCTCTAAACGAAGCCTCGATACTATATTCTATCTTTGTTCTCTCTTATCGCTCTCTTCTCGTCCTTGTCACCCTATTCCGACTTCATCCCTCTTTATCTTCTATACTCCTTCGATAAGTATTACTATGTTCCCCAATGATGTTTCGGTATCGCTTTGTTTTCCCTTATCGCTTTCTCCTCGTCTTCAACACCCTGTTCCGGGTTTAATTTCATCCCTTCTTCTGCGCGTCTCGAAACTATTGGGTCTTCGTTATTAATTAGGTATCCTATGCGCCATATTTCTAAATGAAGCATCGATATCGTTCTACCTTTGTTCCCTCTTATCGCTCTCTTCTCGGCCTTGTCACCCTATTCCGATTTCATCCCTCTTTATCTTTTGTACTCCTTCGATAAGTATCACTATATTCCCCAATGATGCTTCGGTATCGCTTTGTTCTCTCTCGTCACTTTCTCCTCGTCTTCGACACCCTGTTCCATCCAGGTTTAATTTCATCGCTCCTTCTGTACGTCTCGAAACTATCGAGTCTTCGTTATCGTCTAAGTCCGTCACTTCAACTTCTGTATTTTTCTCGTAGACCTGTTCCAACGTTTGCTCCAACTTTGCCAGGATTTTCCCCTGTTGGTTGGCTCATCACGGGTGGATTATCAGGACAGCCGGGATTACGTGTGTCGATTCTTTGGTCTCGTTGCTCGTGGTCCTGTCGTCGGGGTGGCTTTGACGCCGGCTGATTAGCGCTCCATCGAGTGCTCGCAGCGTCGACGGGGTGAGCCGCGTTTGACGGATTTTCTGGCTCGACCCCGGTCTCCTTTTTTTCTCCCTGCCCTGCCTTTGTCGCCATTCTGGTCTCCCGCTTCGTGACTCCGTTCTTTGCTCCCTCTTTGCGCGGCTTCATCGTTCGCTGGACGCTAAAGGATCTTCGATTTGACGTTTCGTGCCGTTGCCACGCTCGACCGTTCTATCGACTCCTTTCCCCCTGCGACGCCGTTACCCCGGCGTCGCGGTTCCCCTGACGTCGCGCGAAATTCACCAGACCATCCTACCGGTTTTATTCTTCGGCCGATTCTTTCGATTTCGATTTTGTCGATAAACGCTGCTTTCGATTTCGAGGCCCCGAGTTTTCTGATAAACGCTGCTTTCGATTTCGAGGCCCCGAGTTTTCTGATAAACGCTGCTTTCGATTTCGAGGCCCCGAGCTTTCCGAAAAACGCTGCTTTCAATTTTGAGGCTTCGAGTTTTCTGATAAACGCTGCTTTCGATTTCGAGGCTCCGAGTTTTCTGATAAACGCTACTTTCGATTTTCAGGCCCCGAGCTTTCCGACAAACGCTGCTTTTGATTTCGAGGCCCCCAGTTTTCCGATAAACGCTGCTTTCGATTCCGCATCGAGATTTTCAACCGTGAAGAATTTTCCGGATCGCTTTCCTCTCTCTGGCCGTTCGATCCGAGGGCAATCGGAACGCTCATCCCCGAAGCTTTTCTGTATCTCGATGAATCGACTTCTCGTTTCGCGTGCTTCCGTCTTCGACCAGCAAATTGCTTCCTCCGCCAGCTCCATTGTCTCCCACCAGCAATTCCAGCAATTTTCCTGGAATTAACAGCACCGATACAGCCTTTGCTTCATCGGGCTGCTCGATCGCTCGAAATATCGCTTAGTGGAACCTCGAATCTCTTTTATTCTTCGCGAGTTAACCGCGAATTCTCTCACTGCTACCCGTCTGTCATTCGTTAATCTTATGGAAATCTAGATAAACCTAGGTTTAGTCCGTTGATACCTGTCGACAGTTTTATTTCATCGACTTCGAGAAAATCTAGGTGAAATTCGAATTATTCTACGGGTACCTGTTATTTACTTCGTTCATTTCAAAGAGATTACTCTAAGAGGTTTCTTTTACCGGCACCTGTCCCCAGTTTTATTTTGTTCGTTTTAAAAAGACCTAGATGAACCTCGAACTTTTTTACCGACAACTGTCACCGTTGTCAATTTATTAATTTTAAAACATTCTAGATGAAATTCGAATTACTTTACTGCCACCTATCGCCGTTTTTGATTAATTAATTTTTAAAAAGGATCTAAACCAGCCTCGAACTTTTTACTGGCACCTATTGCCATTTTTAATTAATTTTTAAAAAGAACCTAGAGCAACCTCGAATTTTTTCCTGGCACCGATTGCTATTTTTAATTAATTAATTTATAAAGAACCTAGAACAACCACGAATTTTTTCAGTGTTACCCATTTTATTATTAATTTTAAAAGAACGTAAATGAACCTCGAATATTTTATTTTATCAATTTCCTAAACACAGCTATTTCCATTTCTAATCTATCCTTATTTAATTTCCCAATTTTAAAAGAAACTAAACGATGCTCGGCAATTTTCCCTTAATACTAATACTCATTTCTAATTTTCAGACGAGTTTGGGAAGAACCGGGACTTGCTGCGAATCCGCGGGGAAAATAGGTCGAACGAACTCGACACCGGGATTCCCGCGAACCCTGTCGAAAAAAAGAAAACCCACCCTGGGCCCGCTCCGACCGGAATATACCCCTCGCTTGCCGCGTCGCATTAGCCAGTGATATCCACGATGAAAAACCGGTAATTCATCGGGCAAGAAGCGTGGAATCGAGCATAACGATCAGTCTCGCATCGTAACTGCTCATTTCCCAATTTCAAAAGAAATCAAACGATCCTCGACCATTTTCCTTTGATATTAATACCCATTTCTAATTTTCAGACGAGTTTCGAAAGAACCGGGACTTGCTGCGAATCCGCGGGGAAAATAGGTCGAACGAACTCAAGACCGGGATTCCCGCAAACCCTATCGAAAAAAAGAAAAACCACCCGTCGACCCTCTCCGATCGGAATATACTCCTCACGCGTCTCGTTGCATTAACCAGTGATATCCACGGTGGAAAACCGGTAATCCATCGGTCAAGAAGCATGGAATCGATCATAAACGATTAGTTTGTCGTGATAATTGCTAATTTCCCAATTTCAAAAGAAACCAAACGCTCCTCGACCATTTTCCTTCGATATTAATATCTATTTATAATTTTCAGACGAGTTAGGAAGAACCGGGACTTGCCGCGAAGCCGCGTAGAAAATAGGTCGAACGAACTCGACACCGGAATTCCCGCGAACCCTGTCGAAAAAAAGGAATACCCACCCTCCGCCCTTCTCCGACCGGAATATACCCTTTGCTTGCTGTGTCTCATTAGCCAGTGATATCCACAGTGGAAAACCGGTAAACCATCGGGCAAGAAGCGTGGAATCGAGCGTAACGATCAGTCTGTCGGCGTAACTGCCGTGGTAAATGAAACTCTGGTCGGAGAACTCGCGGTGCTGGACCCTCTCTCCCTCTTTCTCACCCCGAGAAACACCGACCATCCCCACCGGCGCCGAGCCACCGGACCGAGGCAACCCCTCTCCCTGAGCACGCTGCTGTCTCGGCTGTCCTGACGAGCGGAACCAGTCGCAGTTCGAACCCCGAGGAGACCGACCGAGGAGCCCGATATATCCTGGACGTCGAGAACTGGCACGACGCGGAAGATCGTGCCGAAACCCTTGGCCATGAGCCCGCCCTCGGAAGCATGCAGGTGGGTGCCATAACCGTCTTCGGCCACCTTCCTCGTTCTAGTTCCTCCAGTGCGCGTCCGCGCCAGGGGATGCTAGCGAACCGAAAATGGGCACTTCGGATCCCGGGGGTGGTTTCGTAAACAGAACGTCGCGAGGGTGCACGTTTTGGTGAAGTGCGTCCGCGGACAAGGGCGGGTAGATTGTTTCGAACTCATTCCCGAGTGCAAGTACGAATTTTCAGGATTGAAGGGAAGGGTGGGAAACGAGGGTGAGTTTGAAACTCGACGGATCACAGGGTGCGTGTTTCTTGGTAGTTTTTACGATTATGCAGCGCGAGTATGGATATTTCCGGTGCGTTGGGGTGAATATGAAATTCGTTGCAGGGGAACGTGTGTTATTATTAAACTTTTCGGTTTAGCAGCCAGTGTTTTGTATCGGGGTTGAGGTGATCCAGAGAATTAGGGCGAATGGAAAATTTTTTCGCGAAATAAAAGTGCTGTATATTCGTATTTTTGACAATCGGGACGAGTTTAAAATTTGCCAAGCAAACGAATTTTTTATTAAATTTTAAGGCACCGTGACCTGACCGGGGGCTCGTGAATTATAAAATGAGTTTTGTCGTGAAATATAAGTGCTATATTTTCGTATTTTTGCCAATTTTGCAAATTGGGACGAGTTTAAAATTTGTAGAGCAAACGAATTTTCTTAATTTTTCAAACACCGTGACTGGGGCCTCGTGAATTATAAAATAGGTCGATGCAGTGCGAGTTTCGTGTCTTTTTTACGATTCGGTGTATGAATTTCGGAAGGAATAGTAGGGGTTGCTGAAATTCGCCGAAGAATTCGCGACTCGCGTGTTTGTATCGGTTGTCAGCGTTCTGCGGTGAGCGTGTGAATTTTGAGACAGCCGAGGTGGGTTTTGTTTGAAATTTATGGAAAAGTTGAATGTGCCGCGACTTGGATGTTTCGTTAGTTTTCAGGATCCGCGGCGGCCGCTTCGATATTCAGATAGTCAAGCGTTCCGTGAGAGTTTTGTTCGAAATTCGTAGGGAAACTGAATATAATTCACCTCTGTTTTTTCCCTCCGCTGCTTGAAATTGCGTGGAACATTTATGAATTTGAAAAACAGCCGTGCGTTTCGCCGAGAAAATTCTAAAACATTCAAATGTCCATTTATCCTCTAAAATCCCGTGGCCCGTATTCGTTGAAAATTCAACCGGTTAAACGGGATAATCTAGTTTATCTAACTCGCGTATTTCTATCTGGCTCTTCAGGAAGCCTTAATTCCACAATGCTAGTCGCAGTTTCGCGGATTGAAACGTTAACTATTTGCGATTGGATCGGCACGAGCTGTCTCGTGTCGGTTCTCTTCCGTCAAGTTTGTAAAGTTCGGAAGTTTCCTCGAGTTTGCCCGATATCCTTCTTCCTTTCCCACCCTTGATTGCGATCTCATTATCCCGGAGTTTAGGCAGAGTTATCCCTCGTTCGACTAACGTCTCGCGTCTGTGAACTTTTTCTCTAAATATTCATCGAACTTCCCTCCCCTTGGCGAGCTTAATTAAAAACACGCGGATAGCTTCTAACCGTCCCCTATTACTCCTCTGCCCCGCAAATTTCATATTCCCGCGGGACAAACTTGTCGAACAACTCCCGTTTCCGAATTAATTCGAGTACGGAAACTTTCGTCCCTCGAACATCAAACTTTCACCGTTCCCGTCTTCTCGAATTCCATCTTCATTTTCGAATGAAAAATGCGATCACGACAAGATGAAAACATCGCTTCGCATCGAAGAACTCGGTTGGTTTCCGATCACGAAGTGTCAATAGGGGGGTGGATTTTCCAGGACACACCCCGGAGAATCAGAGAAATCGCGACGAAACGAAAGGTGTCTGTTCGATAACGAGGTTCCTCGGTGGTTTTCCTCGATTTTCCACGAAGCCCGGAACGTGGCGCGGGTTTCGAATGAAAGGGATGCTGGTTCGTCGCAGTATAATGAGCTGCTTCCCCTGCCAATGCCGCGCGTTTCTTTTCAAACCCTTCGAGGCGTCGATGCTGCGGTGCAAATGACACTTTTAATTAATTTCTTCCCCGCTCGTGTTCCCGCTGTTCGCGCGTCCCTGGACATTTTTAGAATCGTCGCGAGCCGGGAATATTCAAAGACATTCGAACCTGGGTACACACAGGGGTGGGTGGCTATATCGGCGTGTTCTCCCGCCACCCCCGGGGCCGCGAGACCGTTTCTCCCTGGATTGCAAGAGCGGAAAGTGGAAGGAACGGAGGGAAAAGCGCGTTTCAATTACCACGCCGTGGCTCCTTCCATCCCCGGCGACCAATTTCCAAATCGAGGCCTCTCGCAACCTTTTCCACCCCTTTTCCACCCCGGTTCCAGGGGCGAAGGTTCCGATTAATTCGCGTCAGGTAACTTTTCCATTAGCCTCCCGTCCAACTTCGTCGTCCCGCGCCCGGAATTAATAGCCGACCTGCAACCGGGTTGATCGGGCTTGATCGGATCTCCCTTTGCGAATTTCGTTTCAACCCCTCAAAAAATCCTCCGGTGAAACGCGACGAGCTAACCTTACCGTAGAATTATAATTATCCGACGCGTTTTAGAGAAATATCGTTCTCCACGTGCAGTTTCGAAAAACGAACCACGTAGAAAATTAAGAAACGATCAAGGATAGGTCCTCTCGCGTCGGAATTAATACCCGAGTTACAACGGGATTGGTCGGAATTGTTCTACACATAGTTTCGAAAAATGAACCGTAGAAAATTAAGAAACGAGCGATGGTGCTTCGTCTCGCGTCCGGAATTAATAGCCGAGCTGCAACCCAGTTGATCAGGGGTTGATCGGATCTCCCTCTATGAATTTCGTTTCAACCCCTCGAAAAATTCTCCGGTGAAACGCGACGAGGTAACCTTTCCGTAGAATTATAATTATCGAACGCGTTCCAGAGAAATATTGTTCTCCACGTGCAGTTTCAAAAAATGGTAACCGTAGAAAATGAAGAAATGTACGAGGGTGCGTCGTCTCGCGTCCGGAATTAATAGCCGAGCTGTAACCGAGTTGATCAGGGGTTGATCGGGTTTGATCGGATCTCCCTCTGTGAATTTCGTTTCAACCCCTCGAAAAATCTTCCTGTAAAATTATAATTATCGAACGCGTTCCAGAGAAATATTGTTCTCCACGTGCAGTTTCGAAAAATGGTAACCGTAGAAAATGAAGAAACGAGCGAGGGTGCGTCGTCTCGCGTCGGAATTAATACCCGAGTTACAACGGGGTTGATCGGAGTTGTTCTACACGCAGTTTCGAAAACTGAACCGTAGAAAATGAAGAAACGTACGAGGGTGCCGCGGTTCGTACGCGTGCAGAGTCGCGGCGCGAAAAGCAACCCCCGTTTTGCTTTCCTTCATCGACCGTGCCGTGTCAAGGCCGAACGTGGCAAGATCTTTCAGTCACGGTCACGAACGTGGTCGTGTGTCTGTTCGACACGCTCCGCGAATCATCGGCCACGATTATGGCCTCGCCCTCCAACCCCTGCGTTGGCTGCTTCGGCGGGATTTTTAATGGCCCAGGCAGGCTGTCGTTCGCTCACCGTTTCTAGTGCTCCTCCAGTTCTAGTACCTCGAGATAAATTGCTAATTTGGCCAATTTTTCGAGCCGCAGTTGCGAGTGGTAATTAACTCGAGGAGAGACCGAAGATCCACGGCCCCCAGCAACTTCCGCGGGGAAATACCGAGTAATGTTTGGGAAATTTTTAACGGTCCTGATTTACCATCGTTTAGCAGGGTCTTTACGAGGAATTTGCGAAATTCCCGTCTCTTAGTTAGCTCGAGAAAACGTCTAACTATAATGTGTCCTGAATTAGGTGCACGTAATAATCGTGCTTTTATCTCAATTGTCGTTTATTAACTGCAAGAACCAGAAAAAGGAAATGTTTTCTATGTAATACTACTCCTGGAAGAAAGTTTGTATATACCGTTTTATACTTATATTACAGCAGTTAAAAAGCTTACGGTAATTGTAGGTAATTTCGTGTTATCCGGTTTGGCTAAAAATATTTTTCCACGAATAGTATTAATATTACCGATTTATACTACTTTTCTAAACTTTTATGTGTAGATAATAACGACTAAAATAGCACAACGAAAATGAATAGAATCGCCAATCTACGATACATGCCTAAATTTAGTACACGCGGATAATTCTACGGCGATACAATGCAATTAAAAAGATACGTACAACCGTGCCGTAAAGCTACGCGCAAATAACGGGGAAACAAAAAGGGATTCTTCATTTTTATACAATTTCGTTACTCCTGGTATCAGTATCGCGGTAAACACGGGGCTGGCAACATCGGTGTTGCAGGTTCGCGAAATGGTAATCGATAAACGAAAAAACGAGGATGAACGGCTGCATTGAAAACGCGGGTGTGTAATTGCAGTATAAATTGCGGCTGCAAAAAGCCGGCCTACGCTTTGCAAAGCGAAGCGGGAATTGTTCGCGCACGGAGGAATGTTTGATACGGTTTGCATTATTTGCCGCGTCACGTGACCGCTTTTATCGAGTTCCGTTAACGAGTGCGGCGTGTCGAGGAAAACGATTAAAAAGGACGATTATCGGTATTATTCCGGAATTGCTCGCGGCACCTCCGGTTCTCGGGATTCGTCTCGACGAGGCGGAAAAATCGGTCGCGAGAAGCGTCGGTTCGGCGTCGCGAAACTCGACGATTTCGCGATACGTCGGGTCGCTGATCGAGATGGTATTTATCCGCGTTCACGCGGCGCAGCGAACTTTTTAATTAATCGACTTGGCGAGTTTTAATTTAGCTGAAACCCGGCGAAATGTTCCCCGGCCGGGGCGAGTTAATTAATTGCCACGCCAATCGTAATCGATCGCCGGCCGAAGCCTTTCGAATTTTCATAAATTCTTCCGTCCTCGCGCCAGGAGGAGAGCGGAAAATCGTAATGGCTTTGGAATCTTCTCAATTTCGCATACTTCTATATTCTCCCAGAATTTCTAGTAAATTTTATATTCGCGCATCTCTATTCTATGCATCCTGTCTAGAGAAACAGATAAACGGATGAATCTGAGTTTATACAATTGAAAAAAAAAAAAAAAAGAATAAAATTTTTTCATTCGAGGCTCCATTTTCGAGAAAATCGACAGTGAATATTCACCGAGTGCGCTTAACATCGGTGGTACAATACAGAACGCGTAAAAGCAAGTTTAAAAAAAAGAATTTGAATATCCACTAACGCTGATACACCGATATTCCATCAAATAAAAACGAAGCTTCGAATCAAAAAATCTTTCGTTCATCCCCTTTCCGATCGTTGCTGGGACACCCTGTATAGCGTGAGGATTAATGGAATAAAATACACACGCGTTACAACCCCCTCCGTGTGACTATGCTTGCCCTAAATGCTCGCGAGAGTGTAAGAAACTTGCTGGTTTCGTTAGAAATGCATTAAAAAGATGAAGGATACGCGAGCGAGTAGAAACACGTATTTCGCCTGTATTTATAACAACTTTGTGTTATTTGCCCATCCTGCATCGTGTTATATTTCACGCAGAAAAATTTGGACCGCGGCCAGATTCTTGTTTCCTGCAAATTACGTCGGTTTCCTCGCCGCGAGTGCTGGTTTTGCGGTAAAAGGGCGGCGGAATTCTTAAAACAGACCGGTTCCGCGTGCACGCAACTCGTCTCCGATGTTCGTTTGTACATCTCCCTTAGTTTCCCATCGAAAACTCCGAGTCAAACGCTGTTCCGTGGTAATCAAGATCGAGAAGAATCCTTGGTGAACGGAAATCCCGAGAATTTTCGCGTGGTCGACGATGATCGATAGTCGTGAAGCGGATTCGTCGCGAAGAGGGTTCGTTATGAAGCGAATTCCTCGCAAAGCGGATTCATTGCGAAGCGAATTCCTCGCGAAACGAATTCGTCGCAAAGCGAATTCCTCGCGAAGCGAATTTCTCGCGAAGCGAATTTCTCGCGAAGCGAATTCGTCGCGAGACGGATCCCTCGCGAAGCCGATTCGTCACAAAGCGAATTCGTCGCGAAATGGATCCCTCGCGAAGCGAATACGTTACAAGGCGGATTCATCGCGAAACAGATTCCTCGCGAAGCGGATTCCTCGCAAAGCGAATTCGTCGTGAAGCGGATTCCTCGCGAAGCTTGGTCGGTTGGGAAGATACTCGAGGAAGTCTCTGGGAATTTTACGGCGGCCATTCACGGGGATGTTACCGCGGATCTCGCGTGCCGCCTCTGAAAATTTACTAGACAATCTTGAGCGGCGGGCCACCCTCCTGGGCGAGTTTGAAACTTTCATCGTAACTCCTGTTCCGGAACAGGTACTCCGCACTGCCGACCCTTCCGCGCTGCTTTGTCCATCCCCCTCCTGTCTTCCTTTTGCCATGCAAATGTTGAATAACGTTGGGCTGCCTCGCGGAACGGCTGCAAAGAACCGTCCAGCTTCATTACGGAGCTTCCTGATTGCGCTTTATCGATCTCCCCCCGTTCGCATCGCCTGTTTGACCAGCGGCTTTTTTCGTACGAGGTCGCGCTAATTATACACCAATGGAAAAAATCGCTGAGCAAGATAGAAATGCGCCGATAAATTTACGTTCTAATCCTATTAAACTTCGGGGTGGATGCAGCTCGAAGAATAGCCGAGGATGGGATCTTGGGACATCGCGAAGAGACGTTATTAATAAAGACGTCTCTTCCTTTTAGTTCGCGTCATCGAGTTGCGAAGTTTCAAGGAGCAGAGTAAGGGGGTTGAAAGGGACGAACGTGATTCGGAATAAATGAAATAATTCCTTTCGCGGAATTAACCGTTGTCGGATAAAAGATTCTCCGGGAACGGGAAGCGTTGAAAACGAGAGAGAGAGTCGAAAGGGGAATTAAAACATTGGCGGAGAAGATGAAAGAGTTGGCCGGGCACGCGCCGCCATTTCGTCGGTGCCAGCGGCGCGGGAAAATGGCGCCTAGAATCGGACGCAATTCTTGGAACACGAGCCGCTACTCTGAACTTTGCACTTCTATCGTCACGCTGTAATAAATATTGGCCGGTGAACTATAGTCGGAAATTCTTGCGTGCGTCTGTTCTACGTCATCGTGTTGCAAAGAGACAAGCCTGTCGCCGAGACCTTCGCCGGTAAACAGGCCTTAATGAAAATCCGATCGCAGGTATATTTCAGGAAGACACGCGGTCGAAGACTTTCGAACTTCCGTTCGAGTTTCATAACTCGAGAAAATTTCCTGTTGTAAGTTAAAACACCCTCTTTACCTGAATTATTAGCATGTAGATTTCTCGTGCAAGTTCTACGCTATTGGAAAGTAATTCAACGAATGAGTTAGGGAGACGATTAATAATCTCGGTATTTTATATCGTGGGAGTTTTTCTTCTAACATTCTTCTAACACGACTTGAAATAAGTTATAGCAAGTTATTCGTTGTAGGAAAAAGTGTTTCAAATAGAAGTTACTTTTTCACCGAGATATTAGGTTCACCTTCAACTTTTTAAATGGAGTATCTAGTATTTTGTCTCAAATTTGGATAAATCATAGAACATTGTTCGAGAAGTTTCAATATTTTTGATAATACACGTAATTTTAATTTTTTTCGAGATATTAGGTTCATCTTCAGCTTTTTAAATAGAGTATCTAGTATTTTGTCTGTAATTCGGATAAACCATCGAACTTTGCTCGAGAAATATTAGACATTTTTGATAATATAATTAATAATATGGAGGTGTATCATACCTCGTGGAAGAGTGGTGGGGGAAGAGACCAATCGCGCCCTTGAGACAAGAAAACTTCGCGTCAGACTGCAGCCTAAGCTTTCACCGCGTTGCATCTTCGATTTCTCTATTGTCTTCGACTTAGGTAACCGCAGTCTGTTCTTCCTGGAGTGGAGCTAATAAGCGTCCCAGGTTAATTTAATTACCTGGCCAGACAGCCGTTATTCATAGGCGAGATGAAGATTGCGCGAGCGAATCGCGGGAATCTCGCGTCGATAGCGATCTACAGGGGTCGGAAGTGCACCTCCTTCCATTCTTCTTCCCGATAAACAATACCCTTTTCTATTCAGCTCCGCGTTATTCTCAGAGGCGAGAAACGTCGAAGGTTGTTTAATGTTCCACCGATTTTCCAAGCTTCCTCCATGCGATCGGAAACGCGACAGACTTCGTTTATTGCTCGATCACTCGGAATAATTAATTCGCAGAACCTCCGGTCGAAAATTGTCGCGCGTAATTTTCGCGTGCTTTCCTTTCCATTGCTCTGACCCGTCTGCCAATTTCTCCATTAATTACCCTCTTTCTCTCCTTCTCGAGAGATCCTTAAATAGGTCGCTGCATCAGACATTCGCAGACCTTTTAACTTCATTTCTCGAATTTTCAATTCTCAATTTTAGTGTCAGAGCGCCGAGTGAATCCTTGATTTCTGACGTTTGAAACGTAATTGGAAACGTAATTCGAAACGTCTAGTTTTCATTTTGCGTAGTTAATCGTAAGACGCGACGAAGTGATTTATAAATTATTCATTTCGGGGGAGAAAATGGTCCCGTGAGGAAAAATTTCGATTTTAATTCTCGCTTTCGTTAAATTTCAGTTTCGTTTATCGGTGAAGCTCGCGAAGATACCTTTGGAAAGCCACGTTTCGAGCACGTGCCTGATCCATTAATCGGTCAGAGGGTCGAAGGTGCCACAGGTACAGCAATTTGTCAGGAACCGAAGCACCGTAGAGCTGCACGCGAGTAGAATTCATTGCCACGTGTTCGGCAGGGGTTTCACGAAATACACAGAGCGCGATAACGCTTTTGCCTCGGTTTTGCCTCACCCTTGGCCAATAATGGGTCGGGAAACGTATCAAACGCGACGATCGTCGACGAGGACCCACGAAGCGGGCCAAATATCGCTGGAATCCACGCGAGGATCGCGTGGAACTTCGTTCCCAGCGTTTGCCGCGGATTCCCCCATGTTTCGATCCTCGTAACATCTCGTTGCCCGATATTTCCCCGAATTTTAGGTCACTTTCTGCGCCGACGAGCTAATAAGTAATCAAGCAGTCGTTAAATTGGCAGATGCTCGATTCGGATCTAATTACCGACGCTATTTCATGACGGGAAAACTTGCGATCCTTACGAACCAAATTGTCAAAGTCATCGAGCTGGATTGGGTACTCTAATTTCTACCTCGGAGAAATCTCTTTGTGTCGTTAATTCTTTGGCAATTCAATTTTCATTTGCGTTGCATATATTTATTTTGCAACGCAGAGTTTAATTAATACGACGCGGATTGACGAAGAATTTCGTAAGTATTCTCACAATAGAAGGATTATTGCTATTTTATTACGCAATTTTCCAAATTTCCATATATATTTTAATATCAATCCAAGACCCAGTAATTCCACTAGTTACTTTCCTAATTATTACGTTAATTTATTTTATATTCCTAGTAACTTCACTATTTCGCTTGACGAAGATTTCATCAATCGAGAACTTAATAAATTATGAAATTAATGTCCTACTTATCTACCATGTCAACCATGCGTCAAATTATTTAATTTTACAATCTCTTATTATCCTTGAAGAGTTGTAATCTCCCGTTCTGTGTTGCCAAACGTTTTTCGAAGCGACATCTAACATTTTCGAACATTTGAACAGAACCTAACACTGGAGGACACTTTCTTCTAAGCGAACGTAAATTCTAGTCATTGTGAAAGAATATCCCAGTAGAATCTAACCGATCCAGCACACTTTTATTCTTACCCCGTTTGAAATAATCGTTCGAAATCGACGCGATGCGAACGCTTCGACGTGTAACTATACCCAGGTGCGAACATCGCATGGACCAGGTAAACAAGCGCGTGGATAAATATTTGGCGCGTGTATGAATAATTACTCGCAGCAGGATCAGCGAAATCGGCGTGTTTCGCGTCACGGGTGAATAAAGGCCGGGGAAAAACGGAGCAGGTTGGAAACGATCGGATTGGAAACACCGGCGAAGAGTGGACAACGCGAATTACACGAAGCCCCCGGCGGCTGTAAGCCGATAAGCCGATCCGCGAGCAGGGGCTTCCGTTCGAATGAAAACTTTATTCGACGATTGTCCGCGCGTGCGAGCCGATCGACGAGGCAATATGCAAATGTCTTCCCTCTGCTCGCTTATCCGGCCGGCTGTCAACGGCCGTAAACGTTGCTCCATGGTACTCGTAATGTTAGCCGAGCGCATAATCGTACGATTGACACAACCGGAGCGTCGGCTGTCCTCGCTGAAATTTCCGGAAACGTTTTCCCGCAGACCCGAGTCAATTTGTGACAGCCTCCATGTCGTCTGATGCAACCTGCATAATACGCTCGTGTGCGTGAGCTTGACGCTGTTATCTGCGCTGGGATACGCTTGTGCCAGACAAATCAGCTATCCCGCGCCATTTTAGCCTGGCAGGCTTTGGTCGATGAAGATGGATTCGAGGAGGATGCATTCGCGATGATTATCGCTTTCTTTCGGCCTCTGAGTCTCGATTTGTTTAATTTGGAACGAGAGATATGGTCTCGAAGTTTGTTAAATATGCATTCGCGACGATTATCGCTTTCTTTTGGCCTCTGAGTCCCGATTTTTTAATTTGGAGCGAGAGATATGGTCTCGAAGTTTATAATATATGCATTCGCGACGATTATCGCTTTCTTTGGTTGTTTAATTTGGGACGAGAGAGATGGTTTCGAAGTATGTTAGATATACATTCGCAACGATTATCGCTTTCTTTGGAGCTCTGAGTCTCGATGTGTTTAACTCGAGACGAGGGAGATGGTCTCAAAGTTTGTTAGATATCCATTCGCGACGACTAGCGCTTTCTTTGGGGCTTTGAGTTTCGATTTGTTTAATTTGAGACGAGAGATATGGTCTCGAAGTATGTTAGATATACATTCGCGACGGTTATCGCTTTCTTTGGAGCTCTAGGTCTCGATTTGTTTAACTCAGAACGAGGAAAATGGTTTTGAAGTTTGTTAGACGGTTTATTCGTTGGTCGAGGTTAAGTCAATTCGTTTCTTAGTTATTGTTGAAGGAAACAATTGAAATCGCGATATCTTTAGTTTCTGGCAATGTGTTAAATAAAGATGGCTTATTAAAAATTGCTCGATATAATAAAGCGATGATATCTAGATGTCCGCGATCAGGGTAGCGCGATAGATTTTAAAGGAGCGTTGCTCTTCGGTCCATTAGCTCTTTATACTTTTGCATCATCCAGTCTAATTCCGAGAAACCCTTCGACTTATCGCTTTTCTCCGAAGCAAAATAAACACCGATGCAGAGCGACGCCATCCAAATAAAGATTCATATGGCAATATCTTTAATCGAGAATCTTCGATCCAGAATTGATTAAAAAATTAAGATCCAAGTTTGGAAACTTGAGAATCACCGAGAATTAACCACGAGGGATTAGCCTCGTCGCCTAGAATATCGTACGAGCCTCGTGTTATCTGGCCAAACACGAGTATCACGGGTGAGATGGTGAACGTAAACAACACGGTTCTGGCTCGTGGTTAATTTTCGTGGACGTCTCAGTAGCGCGTTATCCTCGGTCGTGTTCGACATCGGTGTTGATCATGGGACGCGCGATAGGAAATTAAACCGTGGAGCAAAGGACGAAGGAGGTTAGATAGAGAAACGGTTGGATAAAGGAATTGTTGGATAAATTAGTTGACACCCTGTTAAACAGAAGCCATTGAGAGAGCTGGGCCGGTTGTGCCTGAGCACGGGTGAGCAGAGCAACGACGTGGTCGCGGAAGTTTGCACCGAGGCCCGTGGCGGACTTCCTCTGCTACAAGTATGGCCGAGCGATTCGCCAAGAGGCGAGGCCGACGGACAGGCCCAGGCATTCGTGTTCCCGGATGTCCAGGAGAACGTGAACGACAGCGGCATCGAGTCCATACAGGTAACTTTCTAACTATCAGTCGCTTTGACTCTCGGGGCAGCCAGTTCTCTTTACCTCGAACGTTCCACTGCGATACTAGTTATCGTAGAATTAGAAAGTGATTCTCCTCGAATCGCAAAACCCGATGAAGCAATCCTCGGTAGATTGCAAGGTTCAGAAGCCGCAGAGCGGTAGAATTTGCTAATGTCAGCCAGCGATTTCGCGAAGTTCTTCCGCGAGACAGACAGAGAGACGTAGAATTCGATTATGCAAATTACCAACCTGCTGAGCGAACGATTATGAAATTGTAGAACACCGGAATGGTCGATTCGCTTAGTTCATTCTTTGTTAATAATCGCTGAACTTGGTAGACCGACGATTACTAGTGGAAAGTTGCAACGATCGGGTTCTACGATCTCTGGACGTTCTCAGAGATATTAGTCCAAGTTGGTGCGACTGCTAGTAACAATTTTGTACGCACAATTTCGGACAAAGGCGTCGCCATCTCCTTGTGGAGTAGCCAGCACTAGCCCTGCAGCCACGCCTCAGCAATCCCGACGCGCCAGTCTGCTCCATCCGGACCACGCTCGGCTGCAGCTCCACCATTTGCATCACAATCACCACAACTCCGGGGTTAAGAGTCCGCCGACACCGGACAGGGCCTCCATCGACGAGGAACCACCGCTTCCGCCCAGTCCCTCGAGTTCCACCACCAGCAGTCTGCGATCCATGCCCAGCTCAGTCAATGCCCAGATGCACTCGCAGGACAGGAGACGTAGCAGCAGGTTAGTTCGCGAACGGTGCACTTCGGTTTCCTTACAATTTCAGAAATAGTCGAATTTTTATTTCATTTTCTTTTTTATTTTATTCCACTCGCCTTTATCTGTCGTTTCCCATAGCAGTAAATGCATCCCTCCATATGGTGCACTTCGGTTTCCTTACAATTTCAGAGATAGTCGACTGTTTATTCCATTTTCTTTTTTATTTAATTCCACTCGCGTTTATCTGTCGTTTCCCATAGCAATAAACGCACCCCTTCATATAGTGCTCTTCAATTTCTTTTCAATTTGAGGGATAGTTGAATTTTTATTTTTTTAATTTTTTATTTAATTCCACTCGCGTTTATCTGTCGTTTCACATAGCAGTAAATGCACCCCTCCACAGGATGCACTTCGGTTTCCTTTCAATTTCAGGAATAGTCGAATTTTTAATTTCATTTTTCTTTTATAGTCGAATTTTTAATTTCATTTTTCTTTTATAGTCGAATTTCTAATTTCATTTTTCTTTTTANAGTCGAATTTTTAATTTCATTTTTCTTTTATAGTCGAATTTTTAATTTCATTTTTCTTTTATAGTCGAATTTCTAATTTCATTTTTCTTTTTATTTAATTCCACTCGCGTTTATCTGTCGTATCCCATAATACTAAACGTACTCCCTCCACAGGGTGCACTTCGGCTGCCTTTCAATTTCAGGGATAGTCGAATTTTAATTTCATTTTCTTTAATTTAATTCTACGTTGTGCGACAACTGTGGCGTTTATGTGTCGTATCTCATAACAATAAACGCCCCTGTTGAATTTATCGCTGTTAGCTCCACGGTACTAGCGATGTAGAGGGTAGATAATTCCACTCCTTAAACGTGTATACCTGCTGACCTTAATATACCTGATCCCGCTATGCTATCACCCGTGAATCTCCAAACGCGTTGTGATATTTATTTCACATCGTATTAGCCAGCGGCCGAGCAAATCCGACTGTATCTACATGTTACCAGAAAAATTTATTTCCTGCTTAAATACCCACAGATCCGACATATTTGAAGTTTTATGTCTTCATTGTACCATTTTTTTTAGTCTCTACTAACACTAGAACTACTAATCTGTAATGTATAGCTAAATTCAGTGCATACAATTGGTATTAATTAATATGCTACAATAAAAATGAAGGAGCATACGTAATCGTGACCCTATTTTAATAAAATATCGGTACAAGTATTACCAGAAACAGTGACATACTTTCAACATGAATCATTTCGACTCTAGTCGTAGTTCTAGCGTTAACCTATGTATATAACTTCATTTCACCAACTGTCTATTGAATTCTTCGTTCTTCCAAACTATCTACATTCTGGCCACCTGTCTCCACCTCAATCGTCGCGTCGCCTGCTTGTGCATCGTTCCAACACTCGCGCAAACAGCTTAAAGTCCGACATCACCGGTATTATCGTATAACTTTAAAATCGATGCTTCTCGTTGAATTTGGTATCGAATACCGATCCGATCGACAGAAACTCCGCGAAGCGGAGAGAGAGAGAGAGACACTCGTTCATTCCGCTCGTGGAGATATCCGGACCTCGAGATAAGCTAGGCAGCGAAACCGTGACGATCTTATAAAAGGAAGGAGGATCCTGGTCGTGTCTGTTCCCGATCGGTGAAATTACCGGGAGGAGACGGGGCTGGAAATAATCCCCCGGGCTGATACGGTCTGACGTGGATCTTGACTCGTGTCAAGGCGCGACCCTGGCACCATGCAAATACGAACACGTGCGGTTACCGCTCTCCTTTTCATTTATGCATCCGGCGATATTAATCGCGGCCGTGGTATCCAAATCATTCGGCCGTTGCTTTCCTCTCGGAAATCCTCGCGATCTCGTCGCGATCTCGACCCCCTTTGCCCTTGCAACCCTGAACTTTCAAGGGTGGGACCTTCACCGAATCGATCCGACAGAGAGAGGCCGACTTGGTCTGGTTCTCGCTCGAGCGTCTCCGCGACATCTTGACGACTTGCGCGAGGAATTTGGTTGTATTTGTCTCGGCTGAATAAGCCACGGTTATCCCTCTGTTCGTTCGACAATGGAACCGGTGACCCGTAACGCCTGGTGGAACACCCTCGCGAAGTTGGAGGGTTGATTAATCCTGGTCAACCATCAGATGCGGGGGTTTCAAATACAGACACCTAATCTGCACGTTAGATCTGCCCGCTCCGGATACCCTTTGCGATAAATTAGCCTAGGTTGACCCTAGCTATAGACTTGTTGAGAAACAGGTATAAATCAACGACCAGCCTCGGCCAGCCCTTCGTTCCTCTTTCCACCATTACACCACCGCGATATGTCATAATTCCCTTGTCACTAGTTGACAACGCGATCTTACGAAACGCCCCTATTACGCTTTTTCATTTATCGATGAAAGATCGGATCGTGAAATGAAAGAAATCCACGAAAGGAATCCACAAAATATCGGGAAAATCGGAATTTTCGGAGAAATCCGCGACGAATCCACAAAATTTTTCTGGAAGATCGGAATTTTCAAAAAACTCCACTACGAATCCACAAAATTTCGGAAAAATCGGAATTTTCGAATCACCTAAGCTTCCTTCGAATTCAGAGAACTTTCCAGTGGTCGCGAGAATTCACGCAACCAGTTGTTCCCCTTTCGATCAACAGGTACAGCATGTTCGACGCTCTGGACCTGGAATACGCCCTTCTGAGGGCGGCAGCCCGTGGTTCCGTGGGTCCGTACTCCCTGTCGGAGTCCTTGCACAAGCTGACCTTCACCCAGAGCCTGGCGTTCCCGGCGTTGGCCAGAGGCCTGGCCTCGAAGCAGAGCGTGCCTACAAGGAGACCGCAGCAGCACACGGAAAGCGGACTGAACGCGTTCGCGAAGGTGGTGACAGCTCTGGTATTGGTCCTGGTCAGCGTGCTGGTGTTCGGTGTGGTGTACAAGTTCGTAAGGACGTGAGGATGGCTGCTGGTGCCCGATCGGTCGGCTGGCTCTTCGCAGGGGAACGATCGACCGGACACCAGTGACTCGTTTGGCCAGTGAATACAGCTGAGAGGCTGTCTGTCCTCGAGGAAGTCACAGGAATACTCGAGTGAACCTCGGCGAAGCTCGAACCCGTGAAAGAATTCGCGGGACGAGGCGGATCTTCGCCTTGGAGCTTAAGAGGCCTAGTTGGAAGAACGGTCTCCGGAAAAACGACTAACAAATCGGTCCGACTTGCTGATCCGCTTCGCAATTTCGCAGAAGATCGTCGCCTGGACCTCGAGCGTTCGCTCCACACTGGCTTCGTGAAAAAGTTACGCTAATTTCTACTTCCACCACTGCGAGGGAACCCGTAGGTATTGGAGAAACCCTGTTTGTCCCGTTGAAGAGCATTGGACAAGTGGGACCTACTCTTTTGGAAGACAGTTCACTTGGCCGAGTCTCCAGGATGTCTAGCATCTTGGAGCCACGTGGAGGCGGAGCTGCCAGCTTTTCCCTTGGTCCCAGCAGGTTCGCGTTGCCCGATAATCTCGCATCTGTTATCAGTTACCACCTGCGGTGACGCTCGCAGAAGATCGTCCCAGACAAACTGTCCAGGTGAACTATCGTCATCCGGCACGATACGAACTATGCTGTCTCTTTTAACCCTTTCGTTTCTACAGTCCAGTCACTTACGCCGAAGTTCTGACACTTTCGTCGAAGTTCTGTCACTGAAGAGACGCGCGTAGCGCGATCGTCACCTATATTCCGCGCTCGAAGCAAAAGGGTTAAGAGTTTCGGAAGTTAACTCGCAGAAGATCGTCCCAGACAGGCTGTCCAGATAAACTATCGTTGCGATACGAACTCTGCTGTCTCTTTTAACCCTTTCGCTTCGACAGTCCATTCACATTCGTCGAGGTTCTGTCACTGAGCAGAGACGCGCGTAGCGTGATCCTTAAGGGTTTCGGAAGTCGGGTTAAGACAGCGAGATGGTCGCCACGTGACTCGGTTCGAACGTAGCTTGACAGGGTTGGTCGTGAAAGCCGAGAGGGAAAGAAACATGGGAGGAACGTGACGCGGTGGTTGGAAATAGACGCGGCTCGCCGGGAGACGATAAACTCCGAAGCGGATCGCTTGGAGCGTGCACGCTCGTGAAACATGCGAGTCTCGGGCCTGGAGAATTTTTGCGAGGGTAAGAAAGAGAAAAGAAAGGCTCGATAACGCGTCGAGAAGTTAACGATGATGTTAACCAGCAGTTTTACCGGGGAAACCGCGATCGATGATCGAAAATTTATCGTCGCTGCGGCATTTTCATGCGGACAGGCAGTATACCGGCGCGTGTACGACGCGACTATGCGTGTTAATTACATTTCGTCTCGTTCTCTCATCGCGATCTTCTCTTTCGAGTGACGAACAGAGAGTACACGAGTAAAGAGAGAATAGAAAATCGCGAGGATTCTCGTTCGTCGCGATCTTCAGAGCCTGGTCCGCGTGGAAAAATTTGTCGAGCAACGTTTGATTGGATGAAAATCCGTGACTCTTCAAGTGCTTTACACGATTCTATCCCGATGACAATCGCTCCGATATTTAGACCGTAATTTTAAGGGAATCGCGGAGAGTTGAAAACTCTCGCGGAATATGATCAACGTGATCGGCGCGCGAGCTGATCCAGCATGCGATCGCTGAACTGTCGAGATGGTGATCCAGTCTCGTGCGGTAAATGTCATGATGTGGCAGCCTGCTCGAGTAGTCTTTGGTATCTTGGCATACCAAGCTGGAGTCGTCGAGGATCTTCATCGAGAGAAATCTTTGAACATTTATTATACACGTGGTTTTCTTCGTGTTTTTAAGACGAATATGTTTGTTTCGTTCGTTAAAAATGTTTTCTATGCACTCGAGAGGTGACTCTCAGTCATCGTTAACTTAGATAACGAATAAGATGATAATTATAATTTTATACCTTCGTCTCTCTTTTTTTTTTTTATTTTAATATAAAGAGTATCAGCGAGCTTATAAATACCGAAGGAAGTATTCCTAGGGGACTAAAAAAGATATCGAATAATGGTGAGATGATTGAAATCAACAATGTCAATTCCTAGTTTAACATGGTAGAAAATGCAATCGATTATTCAAAATATTATTCCATGAATTTGAAAATTTTGTCAATATAAAGATATAGTGATTCGAAGCTTTTCTCATATTTTTCTAAGTTAGACATATGTTCTTATTTTAGTCAAAATAAAAAAGGGAAATCAGGTGTGTTTCGTCCCGATATTTCATTGCAATTACTTCTAATCTAAGCTTCCTGATATTAAAACGAAGAGTTAATTAATTAACTGCTTTTTCTTAAAGCATCGCAGCTTGCAACGAAGTTTCGTAAGCATACACCATGCGTCTTGTAAATTATTTTTATATCTGTATAATAGGAAATCTTTTCCAGAGCCTCTGAATGTCTCCATTTTGGTATCTCAAGGACTGCAAGCGACTCGGCATGAAATTTCGAAACGTGTCTTCTCGCGTTCCATCGAAGCGTGCTTTTTCGCAATTATTTTTCTCCGTCACTCGATGTGACACTGATTTCGCCTGACGCAAAGTTCAATTCGATGCATCCGTGACATTATCTTTCCACCTTCCGTATAAAGTCGTACGCTTCACGCCGTGCAACGTGTAATCAAACGTGATTCGTCTATAATCCCATATCGATTCGCCTGATTGCACGTATTTTGGCCACGCCTCGAGAAGAAACGTCGGGAGTGACATTTTTCCGGGCCGCACACGTGATAATTCGCGAAACGTACTTTCGATATACTCGCGTATATACGCGTGCGAACTGCGAGCGTGCGTGTAAACGCGTGCACGTATATATGATTATTAACGAAGGAACGCCTTCGATTCTTCGACGTTGTGTTGTATATTAAGCAACGAAGTTTCTAAGGTAATCCTCGTCATAATTCGTCACGCTGCAGAGAAAACGACGCCGCGCCGTGGTCGTTTCTTTTTTAATGTAAAAGATTAAAAGTGTATACACACACACACAGACAGACACAGACACACAACATACCTATCTGTAACGTGCTACGAAGCAGCAAGGGAAGAAGAAAGAGAGGATTGTTTTTACTTTGGTTAAAAAGTTTCGACGTTGGAGATAACGAGGAATCAAGGCCAATCTTCGAGGGAAGGTATTTTTTCACGAAGCAACTTGGGAAAAAAAAGTGGGATATCGGGGTAAACGAAGTAAAAAATTTGGTTCGCCGCAGAGAGATCACGGTTTTTGTCGTCGTAGAGCGTAAATGTAAAATCAATATAGCCGCTGTAACCGTTTCCGTTCCGATACCGGAAACAATTCCTCTTCGAGAGGGAGCTGTTGAATTATTTCTCACCTTTCGCCGATCAATCGCTTCGTACTGTACAAAACTTTCGAATTTGTTCAAAAGTAAGATTCTGAATAAAGGTTTTTTCCAATAACCCTTCGAATAATTCCCGAGTCGATCGAGTAAGTCGATCCGCTCTCATCCGCTTCCCTTTTTCCTTCGCCGTTCGCGTTTCTCATTATCATAGTAATCGGGGAACATAGCAATCTCTGGACGAGTTTTAAGACAGCTGTTTGCTTCTCTTTTCAACCGAGTGTTTTAACAAATGCTAAGTAAATATTCGTGCAAGCAGGCATTAAAATTTATGAAGATAACATTCCACGTACCTCTAAGAGTGTGCTGTTAAATTTATTCAGGCAGCATCGAGTTCCAGTGAAATCCTCCGCCAATGTATCGAGCTTTTTTCTATGTCGCGTCGTCACTCGCGCGATCGGTCAAATTAAAAGCGTAACTTCGAAACTCTCGCAGAACTCAAAAGAGAATTAAACCTTTCACATCCGTCAGATCTGCCTTGACTGTTTTATAGTACATATTTGGGACCCGTTTATAGGAGAAAAGGCAGGAATATGGACCACTCCTTGATTTTTCAGGAAAACACATATCTGGTTTGAGACAATGGGATGGTAACATGGATTGGAGCTGAAAAAGTAAGAAAACATGAAAAATAGTAGACTCCTCTGATAGATTTTGTATTTTTCTTCATATTTATAGCAATTACAGGTAAATTTTTTAATTATTCAGAGCAAGATAAATTTCAAAATGAGGGCGAATAATAAAGGACAGTAGAGAATGAATAATTGTAAGAATCTTTTAAATGAAATTATTATTTTTTAATAAAATTGAATGTACAATTTAATATCTCTGTTAAAATAAATCAGTATCCATTTAGCACATAAGGAATGGACCCATTCTTGACAAGTCATGCATTGCACATAACATTATTCTTCTTGGAGATTTCTTTTATGATAGATTGTTTTAAAAGATCAGAAAACTTTATGGTGCTTCCTTTATTGAAGCCTGATACGGTGATACAAGCTAATGAAGATCTTCCTAATTTTTCTAATTACTAATTTCTCTTTGTAACAATGTATAAAATGGTCAAACCAGGCTCTACCGGTAATATTTT
>NIJG01000123.1:3620504-3756670 GCA_002201625.1 Euglossa dilemma
AAGCCTATAGAATTCCTTTTTGTACGAGTACGCAATCTTGCAGTAATTTCTTCTTAATTACTGAAAGAATATAATTTTTCTCCTCAATTCTTGAGAAGCTAAGATATCAGGATCAAGATTAGGTTTCTATTTTCTTCATAATGTTGCATGAGGTACTTGAAAACATTGAAGAGCTTCATTAATACAGTTCTTCTTGGTACAAACAGCTTGTGTGGCTTTGATCGTATTTTCTGGAAACCATTTCTGCCGTAGACCTCTACTTTCTTTTCCTAGTTCCTTCCTTGGCATAGCGAGACACTCAGAAACACGCAAAAGAGAAAGAAAAGAATTGAATTACGTGTGGTTGTAATATGAACTAACCCAGTCCATATTGCAGCCTTCTTTTTCCCACGTTAACCTAAAACTCGCAATGTACGAATGATATTTCAAACTAAATATATTCTGAACATCGATCTTACAACCAATTATACTTTTAAGAACAGCGTATTACATTAGTCAACTGATATAAACAAAAAGAAATATCGAAACTTACCCAGGCAAACTTTCGAAGCAAGTAAACACAAACACTTTCACTTTTTATTGTTAACTGAAAAGATGAAAGCAAATCGCGTTACTTCTGTTCGATGACGACAGAGGACACTAGGAGTGACTAAATTAAACACTTTTGACTGTTTAACTTTTAATACATATTAATTACCTGATATTATAATTAAAGTTGACTTAATTTGATAATAAGTAAGGTATATTAGTCTCGTAATAGGTACACTTCACTTTTCATGACGAATTAAACTCAAATAAATTAAATAACGAATTAAACCGATCTGAGATAAAATCTCGATCGATCGTAATCTCGGTCGTTGGAACAGGATGGAAAAATAATGGAAACCTGTTTAGTTCGGCGAAGAAGCCTTTATTATTTTACAGTCGCGTGATTCCATTCGACTCGCACGAGTCCCCGGCGTATCCCCAGTCTGAAGAAGTATACTTTGAAAGTTTACAACGAGTGTTCCCTCTTCGAAGTCTCACATCTATGGTGCTAATATATCTACAGTGATATAATTCTTCTTACACGGCTATACACGCATTCGGCCGGGTCGTTCGTTACCTCCGTTTCCTTCCATCGACCCGTCTCCTCTCTTTATATATATATACACAAAATTTCCTTTATTGCTACTTTACAATACCTTCTGTTGGTCGGGTGTGTGCCTCCCTTCCGTTTCCTGCATTCTCTAACCCCCTTTCTGTTTCTGTGTTTCGTGTATGTGTGTGTATGTGTATGTACGCAGAGAGACGTGAGCGTATAGACTGTGTGAAGCGCAGATATCAACTGGAAGTACGCGAACAGTGGAAATAATTCGAGATTCAGCGATCGCTCCCTTTCGTTTCGTTTTTGTGCGATTCTGAGAGAATTCATCGAAAGGAAGTACGTCTTTGCATCGTAACACAGGACGATTCCTAATTTTACACCGTGTTTGACACATTTCAATAGTAGACGCAACTTAAAGTAGCCTGAGAAATGACTCCTTGCGATTTGAAAATATAAACGAGGGAGTTTCGGAAATGTTTGGAGTATCTTTCGGAAGGGTTTGCTTCGATCCTCCATTTCGTTTTCTCTATCGCTAGTTCTGCCAGGTCTGACCACTGTCATCGCGCTTAGGCCGTGCTTTCTCGTTTTCTCAGTCACACCCACTATTCTCTCTCTCTCTCTCTCTCTTTCTCTCTCTTTCGTCGTTACTCTCCCATTCTATTCGCGTGGTTAATCCTTTCGTATCGCACTAACGAGCTACGAGCATCGTTAGAAAAAGGAACCTGTTATAAAAGAGCAATATCGACATGTTGGCTTTAGAATTTAGATGAGTGAATATCGTTAAAAATCACCACGCTAATACGAATTTTTATTCGTTCTACGCTTATAATATCAGAACGATTCGACAAAAGCTTGTCTGAAAGCTTGAGTTACATCAGGTCTCGAATGACTGCTGACGAAAGGATTAAATCCCAACCTCGTTCCCTGCCATTGTTAAGTCGTGTGCGTTGTACGTACTCGAGTCATCTTGGTCTATTAACTCGGCGACTGAAACTGTAGAAAAATAAATTATTATTATCGGTGATCGTGTTCGAGCATATAGTCTTCGATCCCGTGGAATCATCCTACCAGGACGACACGATACCAGATGTTTCACGAAGTCCGTAACAATTACGGCTAAACGATACTTGAGGTACAAAATAAGACGAATTCGGGAAACGATCGTTAGAAAAAAAGAAAAGAAGAAAAATATTGAAACGAACGAGTCTAAGACCTAAGACCTAATCTCGAACCGAAAGAGATGTTTCGCATTGCCTTATTTTGATCTCAGAAGTCGTTTAATAGCGAGTAATGCCGGGGACTTGATGAAATGCCTTGTACGTTTAGAAGTGAATCGGATCTATGCTCCTTTACTCGTACAAATCGACGACTCTGCTCGCAGAAAAATAGAGTAATCGAAACTATAGAGACTGTTTATCGATTGTCCTAATAAGACAATTGCTAAATAGGTATTCGTAGTTCGAACATGACGAGAATATTCTGCACGTGGTCGTGATAGATTCGTTTCGTAACAAGCTGTTAAAACACATGCAAGCATTCCTTCGATTCGATGGTGCTTAAATTTAACAACACAGCTTTCAAACATTCGAGTTGCACTTGCTTTCTCGTTATCTCTTTTCCTTTTATACTCGGATCACGTGCTGATATATATTATGGTACACTTCCGACGTGTTCATTTTCGTTGAGATTTCCGAGTTTCGACATACGACGTTGAAAGTTCAACACGCGTTTTCCTTCGATTTTCCATATTTTCTCTCTTTTTTTTCAAGTACTTTTTATCCTTTTTATAACATCTTTTAGAATTCTATGAGAACAAAGCTCCAAATACAGACGAAGTATTTTTTTTTTGTCTTTTTTTAGATCTTCTACGAAATTTTTTTTTACAATACACGAACAATTCCTTTACTTTCAATTTTCGATTATTTGGAATGTAAACACCCCACTTTTTTGTTTCGAGTATAGATAGTGTATTAATTACCTACACACATCGACTGCAGTTTTTTTTTTTTACCATAGAGCAATTGTAGTACCTGCGATTCAATGAAGTTTTTACTCGTTTAAATTACACGCGTATAATTTTCAACCCTTAACGAGGTTTATATAAATCCTTGATCAATTGATTCGGGTGTTCGGTGACTGGATTATCGTTAACGATTAAAAACACCGCAGAGAAACACGGAATTTAATTAATTTAAATTTATATCGACGATCAACTTATTTCAACAACGATTAGACTCCAAATTCCTCGAGGAAAAGGTCCGAAAAAATTTATACTTCGCATACGTGTGTTTTTTTTATTGTTCGGGGATCGAACCCAGGTCCCTTTTTTGGTGGCAAACCAGAACGCTAGGCGCTCGGCCAACGAGACTTTTAATTACCACTCGTTATCTTTGTATAAACAACTCGTGGTTAATTTTTGGATGTAGTATCACGACGATCCGTATCGAAATCGTAGGAAAGCACATAGTCGATGATTCCGATGATCGAGAGAACGTTTATCGAGAAGAAACTCGAGATTGTTCCGGAGCCAGGTGAGGAAAAAGACCTACCACTAATTGACCATCCGCGCTGGTACCGCGTTTAATTAAATGGCGTCGTCGCGGGATCTAGAAAAATAGAGTGACGATTGCGAGAACCGTATCAGCGTATCTACCACAACGATTACGAGCTAGACACTTTCTTAAGTTACATATCGATTCTAGAGTGACGAGGATCGATCGATTTTTCGACTAGACAGCATTCCCTTTCTCTCACGCTCATCTATACTTATCCTAGATATGCACGATTCGACTGGATTCTTCGATCATGTCCGCGGTGTTTCGTTTCGACATCTTTTAATGACCATCGCGCGGGAGATTCGAACGCGAATTCTTCGTCACGTTTCGATCGATTTGTTCGAAACCAGCCTACTACCAACGACGTTCCCTATTTTTCTATTTTTTCCTGTGTTTTTTTTCGCTTTTTTCCTTTTTTTTTTCGTTACTTTTTTCTTTTTCCATTACAGATCCGCAGTTCTACGTAAAATAGGACTCCTTCGAAGGCCTAGCGCTATAGCTAAGACGATCCAGGATGTTGACAGCGAGAAGAGAATTTTCAGACGATGTTCGAGATTTTTTCGCTTAATATCTTGTAACAAGTTCCGCCCGCAGTTCGAGATCTCTCGAGCGTCGTCCTAAACCTACTTGTTTCTTTCGATTTGTACCCTGTTCTTCATCTCCAACGAACGATAATCGGCATCAGCAGTAGACCACGGTCGCGACAGCGGTAAGAATTTTTCACCAGTGGCTGACCTTCGTTAGACACTTTGGACCAGCTCTGGGCGTCTCTCGAGCGGCGGAATTCCTTCGAACGACGAGCTCGACGATTCGCAACACGACCGAGGTTCGTCGCGCGATGATTTCTTTTTTTTTTCTCTCTTTCGGGAGGAACTTCTTTTCAAGGAAGAACAAAAACCGTGTCGAATATAATCCCGTTTGGCCCAGCTCTGTCCTCGGTTCTTCTCCTTTCAAAGATTCTCCGACCTCGAACAGATCGTTCGTCGTTGGCCAAATTTGCTCTGTTCCACGTTCGAGCCCGAGATTTCGAGCATCGAGGCCTCGCCTCCTCGTGATCTCCTCTTTCGTTCGCCTCGAACAGCCTCCTCGAGGGTCGTCGAGAGAACGAAAGGCCCCTTCCGCGGACGAGGAAGTGTTTTGCGTTGAAGTTTTAGAGCCTTCGAGTATTAGCCTACTGATAGATGATCGGATGGGTTGGCTCGACCGGCAGGTCGCTGTCCAGGTTCAAGGACACGCCGTCCTTGGACACCAGGTAGTGCGTGAGTAGCTGACCTTTGCCCTTGACGAACACCAGGCCGCGTTGCTCGAAGCCGTAGCCGAATGGCTCCAGGATCTTTCGAGTCTCGTCTGTCACCTACGATTTCATTCGTTAAATTTCAATCGCGAACTCGTTTCCTTCTTTCTTTCTTTAAAAACAATGAATTTTGCGTTAAAAACCTGAACCCTGAATTCTTGACCTATCTACTTAATCGATCGATAAATCGATTAACAACTGGATCTATTTTGTCCGTTTATTTCATTTTCTTTAGTGTTAATAAAAACTCATCGCTAAGTTCTGAACGTATATATATACTTAATTAATCAATTAATCGATTAATACCGTGTTAATAAATGATTAAACAGATCTATCTGCTGAATAATGAGACCGCGTATTCGTTTCATTTTCTTCAGAGTCATTAGAAACCTAGACGCTAGGTTTTAGATCTATCTGCTTAATTAATCAGTTAATAACCGTATTAATAAATAATTACATAGACCTATTTACATGATTAATAATAGTATCGTGTATTCGTTTCATTTCTTTCAGAGTCATTAAAAACTTAACGCTATTTACTTAATTGATCGATTAATCGATTAATACCGTATTACTAAGTGATTAAATACATCTATCTGCTCGATTAATAACCAAGTGTTTATTTATACGAGTTTAGTGGATAATAAAAATGTTCGTAATATCTAGACGACACGTAGCATCTTGTAATCTCCGTTCGTTTAACTATCCATCTATGTACCGTGCGACTAAAGCTCAAAGATAAAGCTCGATGAATATTCATTAGTCGTTTTACCTGGATGCAGCCTACTTTCCCAGTACTCTCCATCCTAGAGGCGACGTTGACGGTGTTCCCCCAGATGTCGTAGTGCGGCTTCCTGGCGCCGATCACCCCGGCGGTCACGGGCCCGTGATTGATGCCCATCTTGAGAACGAAGTGGTTGAAACTCTGCTCGTTGATGCTCGACAACGCCTTCTTCAACTCCAGGGCGAACTCGACGAGGGTGGACAAGTGGCCCCATCGAGGAGCGTCCTCGCATTCGGCCGACTCCGTGATCCCCGACGCCGCCATGTACGTCGAGCCTATCGTCTTGATCTTGATGATGTCCTTGAATTTAGTCTGGTCCAGGATCTGAAGGGATACAGGACACGTGAAATGCCGTGTCTCGAATCGCGAAAGTTTCCAGTTTCGTTCATCTCCACGCAAAGTTTAACTCTTTGGGTTAAGTTTGGTCATAATATACATGGAAGTTTTGTAATTTTTCAGAACGAAAACTGCATGGAATATAGCGAGAAATAATTTTAGCGTTGTTATCAATGTCGTATATTTCTTTTAATTCGCAGAATTTCCCTCGGTTTGTTATTTTCAATCGTTTACTGTACACCGAATGTGTCGTTAGCTTTGTTTCTCGTCCGCAAAGGGTTAACCCTTACGCTACTATGGGTGGCTATAGTCATCGGTCACGAGACGACACTTATACACGAGGGGTGACTATAGTCATCGGTCATGAGACGCCACTTATACACGACGAGTGACTATAGTCACCGAATACCAAAATAGCGGCAAAAATTAAAGCAAGTGTTATCATTCTGCTTAGTTTTCTTTGCGAAAAATCGCAAGCGTTTATCTCTCTTCGCAAAGAATCGCAAGCAGTATTGCAATGGTTGATTTCTTCTTTCTTTTTAAAAAAAAATTACTCCCAAATGCTAAAGACTTCGATGGTGTAATGTTTCTCCACCTTTGGCACGGGGTTTCATTGACACCGTTGCGAAAGAGTTAAATTTAGAATAGCGAATATATTTAGCGTAACATAGATTTCGAATTGATTAATTTTAGGAGAATTTTTATCGGAGAAACCGGAGAATTCGTGTTCGTAAAAAAGTGAATAAACGAAAATTGTCTTTTTTTAAAAGAAATTGCTTTCGAATGCTAAAGACTTCGTTCGAGTAATGTTTCTCCACCTTTGACACAGCGTTTCATTGACGCCGTAGCGAAAGGGTTAAATTTAGAATAGCGAACATATTTAGCGTAACATAGATTTCGAATTTAATTTTAGTGGAACTTTTCCTTCGTATCGGGGAAACGGGAGCATTCGTGTTCGTAAAGAAGCGAATAGAGGAAAGTTTGACGTTACTCACCGCATCGAAATCGGAAATGAGCTCGTTCAAAAACCTGAGACACTCGAGGCCCTGGTTGTTGATGCTCTCCTCGCTGTAGAAATCGGCGAAGTTGGGCATGCTAGCGAAAAGAACGCCCACCTCGGCGTAGCTCTGGCTGTACAGGTCATCGTGGTGCCTTGCCCTGGAGAGGAAATAGGCGGCCACGTGCGGCGGAAGGATGTTGATGATGAGGGTGCCGTTTCTTCGCTTTATGTCCGCCGCCCTTTCTCTCTGCTCCACCACCTGCCTGCCACGCAGGTACAGCATCCTCCTCGACTTCTCCGCCTGCAAATCGATCGTGTCATCGGCCAATCGTCTCACTTCGCCCTTAACCTAACCTTTGGTGAATTTTTTTTTTTAAGCCACGTCTCCTCGAAAGGTTAATACTTTCCATCTGGCGTTCAATGTTTATCGACGAAAATATCGCGCGATTACATTCCTCTGCGAGTTTATAAACACACGAGCCAACCCGATTGTTCTTTGAAAATAGAGGCGACTCGAGAGAATTCGCCAATTTGTCGACACGAGCCTCCGGTTCGTTTCAATTTACCAAGACGCGATCCTCTGCCGTCAATCTCAATCCGTCTGAACCCCTCTGTTCTCGTGGAAAAGCGGTGGATAGACGGGGGTGAAGGATGCGTCCTCGACTGTCGGGCCAAGTGGACCCTAGACTTTGATGAATTCGTTGAAGAGGCTCGCTCGAAGGCTCTGTTCGTATTCGGAACGTTTTAATCTGCTAATTGAACGGGTCGAAATTCGTCGATAAAAATCAACGGGCGTGGATGGACGACGAAGGGCAAAGGTCGCGGCAAGTTTGCAGCTGGATTACTCACGTATCTGGACACGAAGACCAGCGAGGTGGCCACGACGAACAGAGAGACGGACAGGGAGTATTTCGACCGGACTGCTTCCGGTTCGATGGGAGTAGAAACGTACTTCTCCCAGTCGAGCCTCGGCCCGAGTAACCAGACGTTGATGAAATAGTGCACACCCGCGATCCCGTACATCAGGTACGCTTTACCCAGGTAGCATATGTAGGTCGGCATCGAGGTCGCCACCAGCGTCAGCACCCCGATGTACGTGTAGTAGGAAGGATAAGGACACCTTGACGACAGGGTTAAGTTGGCGTTCAGGGGTGGAATCGTTTCCTCGATCACTACACAGTTCAACTGTGAAAAGGTGAAGAGTGAGTCTCACGTTCCCAGTTATTTTATTCCTTTATTTATTGTTTAGCATCCTTCTTGCCTATGCAGAGTGGACCACGTGGCGCGACCACATCGATTATTCAATTACCGGAGAAACCGATAAGTAAAGAGCACGTTAACCACTCTGTATAAGGGAGGAATTTGATCCGTTAACTCTTTGGGGCACGGGATTTCGATGAATAAAATAAAATAACAAAGACATAGCATAATATAGAAACATAGAACAATATTCGATTGATTATCATAGAGTAAGACTCAAATACTACCGTGCATCAATAAAATAGGAAATTTGTAATCCCACCGTACCCTAAAGAGTCAAAAGGGTGAATTGGAGATAAATTTTTGGAAAGTCCGAAGAGTGTGAAATATTCGGAAAAAATTGGGTATTTAAATTATCGTCACAGTGTTTTTATTTTGATCTGAATTTGGAGTGTCTGGAGATGTTACTCGAGTTGTTTCGGATGTTTCGAAGGACAGTGGGATTAAGAAGGTAGACGTACCATGTCGAGGAGGAGAAAATTACCGAGGGAGAATGTCATGAGCATGGCTAGAGCTCTTCTGAGCCACATAGCCTTGATGGCGCTGCCGAGGCACGTGGCAACGGCGAGAACCACTGCGAATAGAACCACTACCCCTATACCACCCCACGTGAAAGGTCCCCAGGGTTGAAACCTCCAAACTGGAGCAGCACAGATCATCACCAATGGCCCGCCGAGTAACGACAAAGGGGAGAATGCTTCTTCGGCGTTGTGAAACGCGGATTCCAGCTTCGAGTCCTTGAATCGCAGGGATAGCCAGTGTGCGTGTACTTTCAGGTATGCCTCTCCGGCTATAATTTACACGTATACACATATATTTCCTTCCTCAGATCGTGCGAAATGCTAGGAATATATTCGGAGGTGCTTCTCTAATCTCTAAATCTAGGAATCTGTAGAATCTAAACCGAGTTCACGAACTGACGTAATTGAAATGAATTTTTTGGACCTTTGATTTCCTTGTTAAAATCAAGTTTATGGATCTACAATATCCAGTTTTCTCGTGGATCCCTAATTTATATTAATCTTTAAAATAAAAATTCCCGATCCACGGTAATCGAAATCAAATTTTCTGGACCTTCAGTTTCTAATTTCTTATGGATCTCTGATTCGTATTAATTTAAAAAATTGAACCTGAATTATCGAACCGTAATAACTGAAAAGCCCCAATTTCCTTACGGATCTTTGATCCATATTAATTTCTAAAATTGACTCTGAATTCTTGAACCGCGGTAATTAAAATAAAATTTCTGCACCTCCAGTGTGCAATTTCCTCGTTAAAATTAGATTTAAAACCGAATCCTTTTCAGACGGTAATTAGAACAAATTTTCTGGATCTCCAACGTGCAATTTCCACGTTAAAATTAGAATTTAAAACCGAATTCTCGAACCGCGGTAATTGGAATAAAATTTCCTCGATTTCTCATCGACAGCTGTAAATTATCCAAATCGAGCTATTAAACCGAGTTTTCACGGTATTGGTCGAAAATTGAGAAGACGAGGGATCGTTTCTACTGTATAACATTCTCACTTTTGCTGTCGAGCTCCTTTCTCAGCCTCTTCCTGAACTCCTCCGAGTCTTCTTTGTTGTTTTTCCCTTCTCTGGAGTTCTCCATCATTTTCCTGGTGTTCTCCGCGTCCTTGAGCGAGGCAATGGACTTGCTCACCACCGGCTTGAAGGGATTCAGCGCCCTGACTATGAAGTAAGTGACGATGCCCGCCTCCTGGAGTGCCTCTTCTCTGTCCTCGCCGTGGGCTGGCTCGACCTCGAACTCGCCGTTCAGGAAGCTCAGCGTCGCGTTCGAGATGTGCACCCTCCTTCGAACCGTTATTCCATGCTCGTGCGATAATTCTTACAACTCTTCCCCGTATTTTTCCCGACGAAATCATCGTAAAAACCAATTTCTCTCGTATCCCGACGCGTTTACGATATTTTCGCAAAATTACTCCGATTATCCCGTGACGCGAGTGCGAAAGGGAGGACAGGTTCGCGAGAATTCGCTATTCCGCATTCGTACTACTGTCAAACGACGTTCGGACGTGTCTCGAATGCCGATTCTGTCTACAACTCGCCGTTCTATTGTTCTCGAACGAATCGCGTGAATAAGGTTACGGTATAATAATCGGGACACATGGTGCCTATACCGATACCGTGATTTTCCATTTCATTTCTTGTGTTACTTTATCCGACCTGAGACACAGCGGTGTCTTATCAAGCGACATCAGCAGGATATACCTTTGCTGGAAAGGTAGAGGGATATTCGCGTGACAGGGGAGACTTGGAGCGGTAATTTCCGCGAGAAATTAGAGGAAAAGAAACGGCGAGAAGTGGACCGGGGTTGAAAGAGGGGCGGGTTTGGACTCTCACCCTTTAATACGGCTGGCTAAAATTAAAGCGCGACAGGGCGGGAAAAACTGCTGGCCAGGCGTTTCGCCGGGTAATTAATGTCAAAGATATACACGCGGAGTGCGCTCATTACGTGTCCGTCAAGGACGCGTTTTATATGTCGCATCGATATCGTTTACCACGGGATCTGCCTGCTTTCCCACGCCGTCGTTCCACTTTCTTCCTTTCGCACTTCGTCGCGGACAAGGTCGGGAAATTAGAGGTTGCGAAACGACTACTCGCGAAACGACTACTCGCGAAAGATTTCTAGGGAGATTAGTCTGCCTGGAAAGTTACGCTTTTATCCATCCACCGGCGGATTCGTAAGATTTATCTATCTCTAGCGAAGCAATTCTGAGAGATCGATGAGATAGGTTCTCACCCCGCCATCCCGCTGCTCTCCATCTTGTTCGCCAGCTCGACGTCCTTGCTGTACACGTCGAACTGCCATTGTCTCTGGCCGAGGACACCAGCCAGAACTGCGCCGGTGTGTATGCCTACTCTCATGTCCACGGGGCTGTTGGTCGTTTGTTGCACGTACTTGATGGCGTCCACCATGGACAGACCCATGTAGACGCACAGCACTGCGTGGTCTGGCCTCTCCTCCGGCGCGCCGCTGATGCAGTAGTAGCAGTCGCCTAGGATCTTGATCCGTAGCTGCTCGTACCTGAGAATACCGAGTTTCATACGTGAAAGTGTGCCACACGGAATATAATTAGGAGATATGGAAGATCGAAGCAATGGGTAGTTATCTTCAGATGCGTTTTAATCGAATAGTCAATCAAACGCCATTTCTCGTCTCACTCGTTATCCAGTGTTCGGTAAATTTTGGAATTTATCGAATCTATGTCGAAATCAGAGATCAAAATCGCACGTGGGAAATAGAAATATTTGGGTCCTCGCACGTGGGAAATAGAAATATTTGGGTCCTCGCACGTGGGAAATGTATTACACGTGGAAAATAAAAATATCGCGAATATCGCACGTGAGAAATTAAAATATTCCGATTCTCACGCGTGGAAAGTAAAAGTATTCCGAATCTTGAACGTGGATGGTAAAAATATCCCGAATTTTTCGCGTTGAAAATAAAAATATTCGAATCCTCGCAGGTGAGAAAGGAAAATATTTCGAGTATCGTAAGTGGAGGATAAAAATATTCCGAGTCTCGCGTGTGGAAAATAAAAATATTTAGATCCTCGCAGGTGAGAAACAAAAATATTCCGAATATCGTACGTGGAAGATAAAAATATTCCGAACCTCGAACAAGGAAAATCAAAACACCGCAAACATCGCACGGAATAAAAAAATATTCCGAATCTGGCACGTGAAAAATAAAAATATCACGATCCTCGCTCTGTCGATGCACGTAGATCGAGACGATGGATGATAAAATGGTCCCTCTAGGAAAATTGACCCGCTGTTAGAGAATATGGAACGACGAAACGTCGCGATAGAGCGCGCGAATAGTTGCAAGGAATAAAATAGAAAATAGACGAGGAATTCGAGAAAATTAGAATCGCGACGGGTAATTCGTGGCTCACCTCGTATATCGATTAAGCCAGCAGGAATTTGTGATTGAAGCGTTCGCATGGAAATGGGGTTGAATGGCGGGGATTTGGTTTTAGGAAAAGGCAAGGGAGGAGGATTTAATTTTTCATTTGCTTCCGAGCTATTTGGCAAATGGGAGGAAAGTACATGTCAAGGAGCATCTTAAGCGGAGGGTGTTCCCCTGAATTTATACATTCACCTCTATCACCATCACGAGGGTTGAACCTGCCGGGATTGAACCGACACGCGGATTCTGGCCAGTCTAGCCTTCCATTTCTCAAGATTAAATCCCGATATCGTCGAACCTTCTTACTCCACCAGCCAACCATTTCGTTAATCCCTGATCATACCATCTAGTCTATTACTAGATCTAATTTTTCATCGAATTAAATGTTCCCCTGACAACCCTCCGCTGCAATTTATATTTAATCAGAAGGACGCAGTGAAACGTGGATTACGAGGATTAATGCGTCAAATTGGTACAGATAAGAGTCCGCGACTTAACAGCGTCCAAATTTGTTTCACTTATCCTTATTTTCAATTACGTGTCTTTTTACTCAAAGATTCAAGGTTTCCTTTCAAGGTTGTTGAATTTTTAATACATTTACGATATGTTGGATTTGTCTGACAATTCGTCTGCCTGTTTCAGACTAGTCAAAAATTTTCCGTCGATTACAGAACGCGAAATTTTCGAAAATTTAAAGACGATAATTCGAGCAAGCACGATTCACTTGTTATTAACACTTTGCACTCGAGCGATGACTCTCTCTGTCTTAATACCTCGAAATTTAACACGTTCATTGCCACGGTGGTCACCAGTGATCGATGATACTAATTTCAAAAATCTGTATTTGTTTATTCTAACTACTTTTTAAATTTATAATTGGCACTATTATCTTTTTTTAATAATTCATTATTATATCCTAAGAATAACGGAAGTACCTAGATCAGAAGTAAGCACGCGTAAAATATTGAATCTTTTTTATTTTATCATAAATGGTATCACCTAAGGAGCAGAAAAGAATATTCTCGAAGAAAAGCTTCGAAGGGTAGTATCTTTGTAGCGAAAAGATCTTCGAGTGCAAACTAGAATTCGACATGGCGACGTATCTCCGATGATATCCCAGTGTGGTTGTAACGACATGGACAACTGGACAGAGAAATATCGCGCGAGATCCTTCAACGACGACCCTTCTGTCCCCGAACGAATCGATCTCGAGCCACCCCCCGTGAAGGACTCGCGCGAGGATTCGCGAGGACCGGCGCGGAATCGCGGGGAGGAGTGGCCGGAATTTCCCGATAAAGTCAATTTCTCGGCTGGCAATTTCAGGATTTTCATTATCCGCGCAGCGCGACCGGGAGGGGACGGTGGACGGGGCTGGTGAAAGCGTTTCGCGTCCGATCTATCCGGGTCACAGTCGAGTGCACGGTAAACGAAGGAATTCTTTTCCCGATAGCTCCGTTGTCGATTAATCCGTTTGTTCCCGCGCCGTTTATCGACAGCCACTCCATTCGAGGCGTGTACCGTTGACAAAAGCGACGCGCGTTTCCTACGGCGACGCCGTTCGTGAAAATCGCTCGCGATGCAAATGTTCGCATTCCGAGGGTCAAGGAATATTCCGGGGGTATTCCGAGAGTTTTTCCGGGTGTTGGCGAGTTTCGAAATCACGTATCTATTGGGAGAAAAATTCCTCTCTTGGAACGAGAAAAATCATCGATCCGTTCTCGAGAATATCTCTTACTGATTTTCTAAACAAATTTTTCCCCAGTTTTTGGAAAGATTTCGGTGCCAATCTTGAGTTCCGATCAAAGTTCGTGTCTGGATCCCAAGAAAGTTTTCGAGAATATCTCTTACCGATTCTAAATAAATTTTTGCCCGGTTTTTGGAAAGATTTCGGTGCCAATCTCGAGTTCCAATCAAAGTTCCTGTCTAGATCCCAAGAAAGTTCTCGAGAATATCTCTTACCGATTCTAAATAAATTTTCGCCCGGTTTTTGGAAAGATTTTGGTACCAATTCCTACTCCAACCTCATAAAAAATTATCATCCCTCTTGTAAGAAAACATTCCTGTCCCGATTTAAAGAATAATTCCACCGCGACCTCACAGAAAATTCTTCTTCTGGTTCCAAAAAACATTCTGTCCTGATCTCGACATAAATTCCTATCCCGATCACGAGCTACTCCATCGCAAAATACTCGAGCAACGGATAGTGAAACGATTTTTCGAGAAATTAATTACCTACCTCTCGCTGAGTTCGTCGAATTTCGCGAACAGCTCGTTGAGGATCTTCACCAGTTCGCTGGCGCTGTACGTCGAGGAGATTGCGGTGAATCCGACGATGTCCGCGTAGAGGATCGACACGTTCTCGTGCCTGGACATGTAAATCTTCTTGAACTGGGTGTTGAGAGTGGCGCCGAGGTCCTGTCGCATCTTCACAGCCACGTGTTTCGGAAGGACGCTGAGCAGCAACCTCTCCTGCTCGGCGCTTTGCTCCTCGATCACCAGTTGCACATCTAAACTCTGTCTGGTCTCCAGGAAGGTTCTACGCTGCTGGAACTCCGTTATGGAGTAACTGGAAGCGCCCAGAAGCATGGCGCCCAAGCAGAGTGTCACTGTCAGCACCTGCAACAGAACTTTCATTAGCATTTACGAAATAGAAATTGTTCAGAGGAATTAATATCTACGTTCGTTCATTTCTTCCGAGTGTTTGTCAATCTTTCGCAGATTTTTCTGCGGGGTCTAACTTTTTCTATTTGTCGTTCTAGATTTATACGTGTAAAGAAATTTTGATTTGTTTTTTATTATCTGATATTCGAGTTGATCATCCGTCGAATGGATTTATCTTAAATACGAAGAGTTAAGTAACAATCGAATCTTTTCTCAGTAAAGTACTATATAATTCAAGAAGTGGAATTAATTAGTTTGAATACTTTCCAAAGATACTACTACACGCATGTCTCGAATGAATTCTAAAGTATCTTCCAGAAGGAAAAAAAAAATTATTCGTCACCCGTTAGATGTAGTATCAAAGACGCGTATCAAAGAATTTATAATAGGATTATTCGTAATATTTTAATATCGAAAAAGATGTTTATACAACACGTGCACGAGCAATTATTCGAGATGTACAAGTTGCGTGGACATATAATTATATTATATAATTTATCGAGGATTCCGAGGTACATAATAACGATTAAAAAAGCGTTCACAAACGATTATCGATGATGTATGACAAATTATTCCAGTTTTTGTCCTACGAGCGATCCCAGATCGATGTGACGCAGTGATTTCTCGTTGCTTGAATAACAAAGCACGGCGATTACAAAGTAAAATGAGTAAACAGTCATTTTGCAACGTTTGCAGTAAAAAGATACATTTTCGTTCCTCGGTCAATTTTATTACTCCTCTCATTAAATGGAAAAAGCTTTGTGAAATTGCAGAATTTTTTAAATTATATATATACTGATTAATTTTATTATTCGGTCAACTAAGGGAAAAAGTTTAATCCCCGCAACTTCCTGGAATTCGTATTTATTAAATAATATTCCAAAACAAAATTTAGTATAGATCACGCAAAGGTGCGCAGTTTGTTTTAATTATTACCCGTTTAATTACTTTTATTATTCGTTTGATTAAACGGGAAAAGCTCTCAGTTTGCTGTGTAAATTCGCTGTATAAAAAGTACACTTATTTTTTAAGTTTCTACAGTACCAAACTCGATTTTTTTTCCGTTAAATTCACCTCGAATTGCTGTACAAAATCACGCAACTTTTTCAATCTCCACCCTGTTAATTAATTCGATCAGACGTTGAATCTACACACCCTCGCCAATTGAAATTTTCACGTACGTGTCTAAAATTCAACGCGAATCGTTACACAAAATCGTACAATTTTTTCAATTTCCCGTTAATTAATTTCACCAACACCCTCTTGAAACATACATATTCTATTCACCCTCGCAAATCGAAATTTTCACGTGTGTAAAATATTTTTTAATTATAATTAAATACTTTACTTATGTATCCAATCATAGTTGCCACACAAAATCGTACGAACCTTTAATTGTCCATCTCGTCGACACTTTCATGGATCGTTCAATTTAACAAAACGAGATGAACTCACCCCTTGAAATTCCCTCTTCCTCGGTGCACGCGAATTTGCTCGGACGTTATTGAAAATCTTATTTTTCGAATTTCTACCCTGCCAATTAATCCCATCGAGCGAGCCAATCGAACAGAACGAGTCTGGCGCTTTCAATCTCGTCGGTTCCGCCCCTTTGCCACCCCAGCGATGAATTACCCGGCCTGACCAGGATCGCTCCTCGCCGATTCCAGGTTAACCGCGACTCCCGCTGTACCCGGACAATCAACATCCGAATATATTCCCACCCCGTCGACCCCTGGAACACCCCTTTGACGAGAGGCGAGGAAGGAGACACCCCGTTCCCTAGATCCTGGACCGCAACGCTTCGCGGAATGCTCGAAATCTCCGAGACCACCCCCTTTACGGCCCTGCTACCCCCTGTTTTCTAAATTTCCACGATCCACGCACGGGTAGATGCCGAGAAACACTTGATCCGCACGCTCCACGGAGCCCCATTCAGCCCGGCGCTTTTGTCGCAATCGTTTGTCCCCGCTGACAATAGACCCATGGTAATTGAATCATCCATGGTGGAGAAATTAGCGTGGAGAACGCTTTTGTCGGCTATCCAGCCGCTCGATTTAAATATTATCGAGCAATTACCCTATTCCGACCAACAATCCACTGATCTACCTTTTGCGAATCATTGGAGCTTCGGGATCATGGTTATTAGAGTGGTTTTAATAAGCGTGTAATAATTTTATGTCGATAATTTTGATTCTGATTATTTTGACGATCTTTTGCATCATTCTTTGGTAGTTTCTTGGATTATTGATCTATTTCGTTTCATATTTCATATTGCACTTACAAATTTCGAGTAAAGCTGAAAAAAGTTCACGTTCGAACAACTTTTTTCTTATTTGAACTGTTAGAACATTTGATCGAGTTTATTCTGGAGATTTTCTTCGTTATTTTTACGGAAATTGTAGTCTGAACACGTGTCAATACTAATTTTGCGAAATATAAAATTGTTACAAATTTCTGCATATCGAGTTTTCCAACGTGGACTCAAAAAGTATGCTGAGAAAGTTTGGATAATAAAATTCTAGACACCCAGTATATGTCAACGTATTTTTACACACCGCCGTGTATTCTTTTCTAGACATTTTCTCCCATTTACATCGGTGCACCCCTTTTCGCGCAGGCTCGTGATCCGAGGAAAGGGTTGTCGGAACCAGAATTAACCCCCCGTTGAAGGGTTCGTTGGGCAAGAATGATTGCAATTGTCGCTGCAATGGACGCAGCGCGCTCGTTCCATGATCGAGTCGATGGCTTTGAAAGAAACGTTCCTGCCATTGAAAACCGATCGTATGTCGTGCATGGAAAGGCGGCATGTCGCGTCGTTGCGCATCTCTCTTCTCTTTCTCTCTCTTCCTCTCTCTATTTTAAACAACCATTGACCGAACTCTACTCGAGCGTCACTAACGATAGAACCACGTGCACCGGCACTTTCGCTTTCGCTCTCGTCTAGGAAAATTTGTAACGGGGTCCCCGTAGCAACGAGCCTCGTCATCGGCATCCACGTCACCCCCATGGAAATGAAATTTCATATGGTCATTGAAGGATCTTCGATATTTCGCTCGAAAATCGAGTATGAGTGCGAAAATTCTGCTTCTTCGCGAATACGAAATTCGTGTTTATCTATATGCACACCTAAATTGTACCAGCCAATTAATTCTGAATTATTAACTAATTAGAACGCAGAAGAGGTTCGCAAAGCGAGGGTTAATTAGGGTTGTATACACTTGTTTGTCTTTGTTACAACTTCACGATTCTTCTCGCTTTTTTATATCTGGTAAGTGGGTTTAGCTAACAATTATAGATCGGGAGGTCGAACTTAATTCGCAATCAATAACCAATGCCTCGGAACTTTGAAATCTGAAGCCAAAACTCAAAGATCAAGGATCAAATCTCAGTACTCGAGACTAGGAATTGCGAATCGAGGGAAACTCAGGACTCGGTACTCGGGATTGGGAATTCTGAATCGAGAAAAACTAAGGACTCAGTGCTGAGGTTTGAGAATTCTGAATCGAGGAAAACTAAGAACTGAGAATCGTGAATTAAGGAAAACTAGTAACTCAAGACTCAGGACTTATTATTTAGGATATAAAAATTGTGAATCGAGGAAAACTATGAACTCAAAACTTAGGAATCAGTACTCGGGACTAAAACTTGCGAATTGAGGAAAACTATGAACTCAAGACTCAGGAATCAATACTCAGAACTAAAAATTGTGAATTGTGGAAAACTAAGAACTCAGGACTCGGTATTCAAGATTGAGAATTTTGAATCGAGGAAAACTAAGGACTCGGTACTCATAACTGAGAATTCTGAATTAAGAAAACCTAGGAACTCCGGACTCGACACTTCGGACTGAGAGTTACGAAGGAAAACCAGGAACTCAAAACTCGACACCGAGTGCAGAAAATTACGACTCGAGGAAAAGTAACAGACGCGTAACCATTAGTGCCTTCTAACGAAAGTCGAAACGTCCGATGGAACGAAACCCGTGGAATTTCGCGGAATGTCCGGGCAGCGGTTTCACTGTTCTTCAAACAACACGAGCCGATCGTTAAGTTTCGTTACGCCTGTGGAACTTTCATTAATTTCAGATGCACAGGAAGTCTATTATTTTTTACGCCAAGCAACGGGCGACTTTCACCGGCGGTGCGGTTAAAACCAACAGCCGCGTTGCGTCGTCGCGTTCTGCCGTGCGATTTCCTGCGTTCGCGCGAGGCGTACGGGTCGCTACGTGCAATTTCCGACCTCGAAACGGCGAATTAAACCGACTGGTACCCGCACGAACGCGTGACACGTACCTCGTCCCCTGACAAACACGAAAATTCATAAATCCCATCCGTGCGGCCCTAATTTGCCCGGTACACGAACCGCGCCGCTCATCGATCACCCTGTCACGCGAGAAAGAAACCCGCGACTCGGCTAATCCCGCGAGGATCTCGAAAACTCGGCTACGCTTCTTTAATAATTTGCGAATTCCCGATGCCAATGGCCGCCACGGGCTGTTCGTTAGACGCCCTGCCATCCGGCGTCGATCAGACAAACGTCGAATTCAGCTCAGCGATCGCTGATCGGGAACAGAGGCCCTCGCTTAATTAACAATTTCTCTCGTCCTTTCATCCCTCTCGCCAGCCACGTTTTAATTAACCACCAGCTAACCTGCACCACGTCCCTACAGCTTGGACTGATTAAAAATCCAGGAACTCGGCTGACGTTTACCGAGACTACGTTCTTTCTCGGAGGAGACTGACGTCTCCGTTTTAATTGTTTCGTTGGTTTTATTCAACGGGAAAGTCTCGCTGATCACAGAGTAGGTGTATAAATTAATTTTCCAACCAAAAGAAGGAGGGGCGAAACGAAAGAGCGGAAATTGTGAACTAAGTTAATTCTTTGGGGGTTTCTATAGGAAATTACGAATGGAGTTCGCAGATCCGGAATAAAAATTCATTAAGGTAGAAAAAATATATTCGAGTTTTCATAGTTCGTTACATGGTAAACGTATTACAGTTTAAACGAACTTTAAAAAAATTTCCAAATTTTTTACGAAAAATTCTAAATTATCTCGCTTCATATTTCTCTATGTATTTCTCTTCATATACGTGTTATTAATTTTTCGATATTTTCGTTTATTACATTTCCTTTCAAGCTCTTCTTCTCTCGTTTCTCTATCTATGGATATTTTTTTATCAAATTAAGGCTATTCATCGCAAAGACGTTTTTAACTTTTTGAATAAAAATTCTGCATTCGATGTTATCAATTTTTCAATGTCTTCTTCTATTCCAGTTTCTTCAAAGCTCTTCCCGCTCTCACTTTTCCATTTACCGGCAATTTGACCGGTGGTGGTAGGTTTAGCGTTAAAGATCGATCACTGATAGGTTAGGGGTTGTAATCCGTGTATTAATAAATTTATTTGCAAACCGAAATTTCCTCAGGGTTATTTTCGTGCGATTGAAATGTCGTTTTTAAACGAGGGGTGCATTTGAATATTTATATAACAGGAAATTGGCTATTTTCCAAGAGAAACGCGAAAATTAGGAAACCCTGACTCGATTCCATCTTATCTAAGCAAAGCGAAGCTTTGTTCGGGGCTGTATGGAAGCGTGAAACTCCTAGATTTATAACAATTTCACGGATTTCGGTATTTCCCGAGTCTATAATCGTCCCCTGTTCGAAATCGAAAGCTGCGGCTATATTTTTAGAGATCGATGCGACGAGGCTCAGTTAGGGGTGGCTCGAGACACAAAATTCGCGAACCATATTTAGATCGCGACGGTCCCTCGTCACGATCCAATTTTATGGATTATTTTCGAGTATTATATTTTTATCCTCGGTGTATCACCTTGTCCGGAGCTGGAATATCATGGAACCCAAGGGGGTGAGACCGGGGAAAAGCGAATTTCTCGTCGGGGTTCTCGAGGAAGGAACCTCGAGGTGTTCCTCGGGATTACCGGGATTTGCGAGGAGGAGCGGAGCAGATGGTGGGATAAAAATTGGCAACGGGCGAGAATGACTCGCCATAAACTGGCCGAGCGAAGAGCGTAATCAGCTGGGGTGTGTTAACTTGTTGCACGGCCGCGGCGTGCTTCGTAAATTTTCTTCCTCCCACTGTTCCCCTAATTCACCTCGAGCCGAGTCGCTCGATTTCCCCGCGAAATCGAGCCTTACGTAACCGGGTAATCCTGATTAAAAAAACCACCGGCTGTCTAATCCAAAGATCCGTTATTTTCATCGACGCGGCAACGCGTCGTGTTCTATAAATTCCACGGGCTTCGGTTAAAATTAGAACATCCTGGAAGCTTGTGCCCCAGCTCATCCGCGATAATTTCATTCCTCCGGCAGATATCCGCGTTATCGCAGGACGATTAATCCGCCGGAAAGGGGGATGGGAAGAGTCACCTGGTCACGCGAAACCTCCACCCACGGCTGTCACGACGACGCTGTCGCGCGGCGGGAAGAGGGAAGAAAAAAAAAAAAAAAGTTCTATTTAAAATTCGAACTGCCGCAGACCGCAAACTTGCCATCCCTTCCAACGGTGCGGCTTGGTATTTTCAAAAATAGCAAGCCAGTCCCGGCCGTATCGCGAACTCGGTTCCATTCAGCGTTCCGTGCAGGGGCGTTGGAATAGAAAATAATCGAGGGCTTAGCCGCTCGTGAACGTGGAAAAGTTGTCACGCGCGGCGTCGGGCTATTTTACAATGGGTCGCTCGATCGGCCGCCGCGTATCGTTGCGTATCGATCCATCGAAACGACGGCGAGAAGACGGCCGCTGCGCTGGCAAATTGGTTCACCGGATCTCGAACCGCGGCAACAGTTGTTTCCGCGGGGACGCCGGTTCCGAGAGGCCGGTTCTAAGCGCCGTCGAGGCCGGGATCGCACCCTAACGTCTCGGAGACGCTCAGGCCAGGGGGTTGGCTGATATCGAGTCGAAGGAACACGAAACTATCGAAACACCGAGTGGTTTCGCCTCGATAATCTTCACCGAAGATATAATAGGGATAACAGGTCCCTGAGAATAGGAATCGTCCTAATCCAAAACGCGAAAGTTTGTTAATTCCTAATCCTAAACGCGAATCGGAGACTCGGAAGGAGACAAGGAGGATCCGTTCGACAGTTGGAACGGAAGGATCTAGGTACGAAGAGAGGCGAAGCAGCACCTACCCAGATATCGATGGGTATCTGCGAGAGTGTCTTGGAGAGTCCAACGACGGTGAGGATGTAGATCAAGGTGGTGGCGATGGCGAGCAGGACGCAGAGAGAGAGCCTGAGGGGTAGCGTGGCGAAGAGCAGGTAGAGCATGAGCAATAGCCAGCCCAGCGCGTCCCCAGGCGTGACATCGGTGGTCTTGAAGTACAGCTGACCAAGTAGATGTGCGATGGTCAACTGCCAGGCCACGTGAGGGACCACCGACCAGAAGGCGCCCTTCGCCCTCTGGTTGTGCTCGATCCAGGCCAGCAGGCCCAGGTTCAAGCCCAGGAAGACGGCGGTGAACCCGCGAGCCGGCAGGTCCTGCACCGGCACCACCAACGTCTGGATACCATAGAGCAGCACCGAGATGAGGAAGTACTCGAGGCCACCGCGTCTCTGGCGAAGGGAGGAGGCGCGATAGAGCGTCTCTAGCTTGGCGCTGCTGAAGCTCGTCCGCAGCAGGTTCGACGGCCTGCCCGCGCTCAGGTAGGAATCCTCGTTCGAGGTCTCTTGTCTCCGTAACATGGCGCCGTTCTCTCTCGCTCTCTCGTTCTCTCTCCGCCTCTCCCCGTTTCACATACCACCGGCCGAGGCGCGCGTTACACGCATGGAAACTCGGTCGCGTTAACCCGACGACCACGGCAGCGACGACGATGCAGCCGAGCGAAATCCACCGTTCGCTCCTTCTCCTATCCCGACGTGTCCTCGCCTCGTTCCTCTTCGCCTCGAACTCGCACACCCAACCCCACCGAACGGTCTCACCCTCGGCGAGCCCCTTGCGCGAGTACACGCTTCGCGTGAGCTTCGCGTAAGCTTCGAGCTTTACCGCGAGGTTGCCGCGAGGTCGGCAACGGATGCTGAGAGAGTCCAGGCCCTGTCACCTCGGACTCGACCTTCCCGGCGATCGTTGCTCGCCAGCAGGACACACACGCCTCGGTAGCACTCTCACGCACTCTCACACACACGGGTTTTAGGATGCAGCTGCACCCGCGCGCGGGGTACTGGCCGGGTTACTACTGCCGCTGCTCTTTCTTCTCTACTCGGAGGGAAGCGGAGCGCCACTCTCTCCATCCGCTCCTCGCCGCCTCCACCGTCTCCGTTCACCTCCTCGCCCTCGTTCCCGTCCAGGCTTGCGCCATGCGACCCCCAACAGCTCCGACCCTCTACGACGCGGGTCGATATCAACCACCACAGAGCCCAGCGCGTCCACGCCAGGCCCTACCTGCGCCGCTCTCTGCCCTACCTACGCGTATCTCCTAGGTACCTACCGACCTAGCTGCACCCTTCCACGCGACCAACGCCACCACCGACCACCACCGGCCACCACCGACTCCTTTTCCCTCGATTGCCTGGATCTCGGTCACCACCCGACGCTTTCGCGCGGCCATTCGTTTCTTTCCCCGAACGAACACCCGGTTGTCGCAGGGGACGCCTCCTCCTCGCGCACCTCGCGTCCTTCCAGAGGTCGCTGAACCCCTCGCACCGGCCGATCCCGAAGCGCAGATCTATCCCCGAGCCTGTCCCAACGGATTACCGCGATACTCTCTCGATTCCTGGACCTCCACGCCGGCAAAGTTCACCAACTACTGCCGGGTAATCGATTTCCCGCACCGAGCTCGCGTGTTATTTGTTTAACAGTTCCCGGAAAGTATATTCCGCGGTTTTCTATAATTGTTGCTGGCCTCGGGACTAACCCGCTGACTCACCGCCTGTCTGTCTTGTATTCCGTTCGAGAGTGAAGCGTGTTACGCAAATCGACCCGCGGTGTACTACGCTCCAGTCGGGACAGACCTGCTTCTCCGGTCTCGTTAATCGTCGTCTGAGATTGTTTATTAATAGACCCTCGTGTCGCGACGAAGCGGATTGACAGGCGTTCGATTCGCTCGATTCGAGATAGAGAGACAGAGGCACGGAAAGGAGGAGCGTGGATTTGTTTCGTGAAAACGTTTAATCGATACCTCGGCCCCGGGCTAGGGAACTCGAAGATCGTTGGACCTTACAAAACATATAAACGCACGATAGATAGCGTGTATACAAAACATACAGTCGGTTTGCACCGTGGTTACAATACGTGGTGTTCCGAGTAAAAATGCATCCTCTGAGAGAGAGAGAGAGAGAGAGACAGACAGAGAGAGAGAGAGAGAAAGGAAGAGTATAGAAGGTGAGAGTAATAGGTGGAGCCTAACTGGACAGACGTGTCTACGAGCTACGGTGAAACGAGTACGTGTTAATCAAGAATGGAAGCTGATATTCAGTTCGAGACGGGCTCCCCGAGGCGCGTCCTGATTCAATCCTCGACCAATTGGTCTAACTGCTTCTGCATCTCCTCCGGGACTATATATCCTAGCTGCTTCATCTCTTTCACGATTCGAGGCACTTTGCTGAGGTTGTCGATCCACTTATAATAAGCCAATTCCTCCCTGGTCCCGCCGTACTTCTTCGGCAAATGTGACGGCGAGATGTGCTTGTGCAGACTGTCCATGTTGCTGCCGTGGAAGAAGATCTTGTTCTGCATCCGCACGTCCAGCAGCGGCTTGAACACCGAGAATATCACGTCGAATACCCACGATTGATGCAGGATGTGTATAGCGTGAGTTATCATCGGGAACGCTGATACCATCAGGGCTATCACCATGTTGGCGATCTGGAACGAAAGTTTGCTCGTTAGACGTCTCGAGCTTTCGATCATGGCACATTCTTCGATTCTCCATATAAATTATTCTTAAGGAGCGACTATTTATATTCTACACTATTCGATTTGAAAGGTAGCCTGTGACAGGAGTAAATTAATCGACGACGAGATGCTGGGATATTTCGAGACGAAGCGAGTTTCCTTCGAAGGAGAATCGCGGAGATATAAAAGGAAGGATTAATTGGAGGCTGGCAGTGCCTTTGCGGGTATTGGGTTTCCTAATTCAACGTCATCTATCGATAGCAAGACGATAAATCGAAGTGCCTAAATTATCGAGCAAGGCAACGAGGAAGATTCCGGGTCACGGTCTCGAATTCTAAGAGCGATTCTCGACGCAATCCGACTCTCTCGACTTTGCCACCCGCGAAATAGAGACGTTTCCTCGAAAATCTCCGATTTAGGACTTCGGAGTATCCCCTTCGTCAACGTCATCTCGAATCCGAATTCGAGTCCAAGATCCTCTCGTGAGAACGAATAGTTTCGTGCATTCTGATGCCTCGTGAGCCCGATGTCTCCGAGTTTGCTATGTTTCCGCGTTGCCACGCGTCGTTACTCCTTTCCATCCTCGACTTAATGATCCGACCAAGGATCAGAAAGATTTCCGAAAGGAGACCAGCGTCGAGAATCAGGCGGATCGTGGAAGTTTCAAGGACACTATTAGCACAGCCGCCGGATGTTCGGTCGGGATGAATAAACGTGGCAGGAGGTGGCCGGATAAAACGAGAGACTACTAGTTTCAAGGGCGTTACAGATGGTTCGAGTTTCAAGAACGCTGAAAGTAAATCGATACCGGTAGCCAAGATATCTTCCTCTCCTCGCGATTTCGCGCGATTCTTCCTCGTGCGAGAACAGAGTCCCACGTCACCCCTAATTCACGACCAACATGAAACCAACGACTCGGGTGTCAACCCTAAGACACGATCTTGTATTCCGAGACTTTTTATCGCCTTTGCAAACGCGATTCATCTTTTTATTGTCTCACAAATTTAAACTAGGAGTTTCGTTACGTTCTAATGCTCTAAGTTGATTACTATAAGATGAAATCATCTGATTTTGGGACGATGGACAATATTTATACTCGTATTACGAAATAAACAAGGGTCCGAATGAACAGCAGGGTGATAAGGATGAATAAGGGATGAAAAGGGAAAATTAACCCTTTGCGGATAAGAAACGAAGCTAACGATACATTCGGCGTGTACTAATCGATTGAAAATAACAAATCGAGGGAAATTCTTCGAATTAAAAAGTTACACGACATTGATGACAATGATTAGAATTATTTTTCGTTATATTCCACGCAGCTTTCATTCTGAAAAGTTACAAAACTTCCACGTTTATTATAACATCCGTCTCCAAGGGTTAACTGGTTCGGAATTTATTTAATTGATAATATTTAGAAATGACTAGACAATCATCCAAAAGTTATCACCCAGGTTACACTGGGTTCCTGGAATATTTTCTTACCCTCGTTTTTGGATTCGTTTGATCGAACGGTCCTGGTACACCGATTTCTGAAGCTACGAGAAAGCGAAACGGATTTATGAGAACGTAGGATGGTACCTGAGGAGTGATGGTCCACGCGTGGGCCATGGTGATGCCCTCGAGATCGAAGATGGCCACGCCACCGAGGATCTGGGCTCTGGGTTCCAGCGCGCCGAGCTCGAGAATGATGACCGTGGCTTTGAACAGCTCCTCCACCGGGTACTTCCTCGGGTCCCAGTTGCCCAACCGATATATCATCATCCTTCTGCCGCATTGGGTCCTGTACGCCGGAACTGTCATCACGTCGTCCTCGCCTATGTGCTTCATCTCCACAGGACTCACGTCCTGGTGGATCTCCGGGTGCTCCTCCTTGAAGTTGCAGTAGTTCACGATCTATCGACAGATTCGCGCGTGCAACGATTCGTTACTCGATATCTTTCTTCTTTCCTCGGAATTCTCCGAGACGATTCGTTTCGCGGTAACCCAGATAGAAGAGCGGAAGGTGTGCGCGAGTTGTCTAACTCGGTTTACGCAGCGTTGTTCTAAATAAGAGGACCGAGTGCTCGCTTGCTTTCAAATCGAATTAACTCGTCCTGGAATACCAAGTTCCAGCGGACCAGAGAATTCTCCGGAGGTTCCTCTGTGGAGCAAGCAACCGTGGCTAAAGGGAACTGAAATTTAATCCTTCGCGGATGCGAATTATTTCCAATTTGCTTACCGCCATTGCCAGCAGGCAGACAGTCGAAAATCGCGGTTCCAATGAGAATGGCGGAATTGTTTTTCGACGGTGATACGCGTGGTAAATAGGTTTTATAGGACGATTTATTAAAGTAGTTTAATATAATAAATTTATGGTATCCGATAAGAAGTTATTAAGTTTTTCTTCGAAGCAAAATAGGTCTCGATGCACTGTGACGCCATCAAAATAAAGATTCATTCTACACACGTGGAAATATTATCTTAGAAACGGCCTTCCTCCAAGTTTTTCTCGTATAATTAAATTAAATGTCACGCATAGTTCTTTACCTGGTATCTATTCGTTACACAAGATAGCGACTGAAAGATTGCGTGACATAAAAATTAAAATAAGAATAGCTTGTATTACTTTCATCCGTAGCTATTTCAATCTCCAAGGGATGCTCTATAATTCATGCGCGAGGAAAGGAAATGAACAATTTATGACTCTTTCAGTAGCTACCCTATTTTCGAAATCGTTTAGAATCATCCGCGGAAAAGAAATCTTTCCGGAATTTCCTCTCAAGCAACGAAGATTTTCATCGGATAATGTTTAACATTTTGTATAATTAATTGGAAGGGATTGTTTTAATTAAAAAAGCGAAGGAATTATCGAAAGGATTGGCAGGTAGTCTGATCGAGGTAAATATTAAATCCGTCCCGGAAACGCAATCGGCTCTGTTAATGATCCGCGACACGCGAAATTGCGACTGCGAAGGGAATTCGTCTGGAGTTTCTCGACCGGCAGCTAACGAGGGCTCTTTGCAGCGTCTCGATTTTCCGGAAATCCCCCGAGCTACCAAGTTTCCTCTCCTCTGGAGGATGATCCCTGGTCGATCCTGGCTCACGCTCGGAGTAGCTCGGAGTATCTCGTGGGAAAGGATCGATTAATTGGTCGCGTGGAACAATCGCTGGAGATAATTCCGACTCTACTCCCTCTCTCTATCTCCGAATGCGCTTTCGTTCCGACTTGGTCACGATTAATCCGAGATTTGTTTCTTTCTTTGGTGCTGGCCGTTGTCATAGTCGAGGCCTGGTAACTGGGACAGGCAAAGGTGTGGGATGTTTACCGAGCCGCGAGAGAGAGACGAGAGAATCGAGGAATATTTTCCATGGAAAAGACGAAAGTTAGATCGGATTAGAAATCGCGAGATAGCGTGACAGTGAAAAATCGGCACGGAAGGACTAGATTGGAAAAACAACGCCAGTTTTCTCTCTCTCGGGAGAGAGATATTTTCGATCGCGACAAAACTAACTGGTCTCTCGTTGGCTCGCCTTGACACGATTGTGCAACTGTTGCAGTCGGACTCGTTCCGCGAATCGCGTTATTGCCTCTCGCGATTTTTCTCTCTCGACGCTGACAGACGTCGCGGTGGTGACGGGAATAATTATTATAAACTAAGGGTAGCAGAGTGACGAGAGGGAACTCACCAAACGATGGGCCCGGTTGACGTTGAAGTTCCTCGCCCTGAGGAATCTGATGAGAAAATCGTCGTCCATCCGGTGCGGCAGGCACTCTCCCCTTTCTGTCAAACACACGGAGAAAGAATAGTCGTGCAAGCACCGTGAACCAGTCGCAAATAACCCTCTGTAATTACCGTAAATCATATCCCTCAGTTCCTGAAGAGTCCTGCACTTCACGTCCTCCGTCTCGCCGAGCTCCCTCCTTGCGTACTCCATCACTTCCGGCGAGGGCTCGCCGAGGTCCAGGCACACCTCTTCGTCGTCCACCTGCACCTGATCGTCCTTCAGCTCCGGCATCCCGTTCAGCTCGTGGTCGCAGCGCTTACCAACATCGACTTCGCCCTTTACCGGCGAATCCTCCTCCTTGACAAGGATCTCGTTCCTCAGCCTTGGCACCTGGATCCGGCCATTCGACGGGTTCTCGTCACCCTGCGGCATGACGAGCGTTCGCGTGACCACTCGGGGAACTCGGCTGGCTAGAACTGCGCTCGGACAAGCGTCATTCGACGTCGGGACGACAGGGAACCTCGACGGAACCGCAACGGTCGCCGTTCGCCAGCGGCTCGGGACCAGCTTTCCGAAACTCTACTTTCGACCTCCTTTCGACCTCCTTTCGCGAATTTTACTCCAAAGTACTCGACTTCGATTTACTCCCAATTCTCCGGTTTCCAATTTAATTTCCACAGATTCGAGGAATTCTCTCGGAATTCCCTCGAAATTCCTCCGCGGTTATATCAGCCGAGGAATATGGAATTCGAGCTGCCGTCGCGATAACCGTCTCGGTTCCCGCGTCGTGACGATCAACATTCGCGACGATAATCACGCGACAGAGGCCGCCTGCTGCTTATATATCGCAAACGTTGCAACGTGATCCAGCGGTCACGTGAGCACGAAGGATTCTTCCGGTTCCTACGCGATATTCTCGGCGAACAAAACGTCCCGTGCCTTTCAACCAGCTGCTGTTTGCTTGCTTCCACGCTACTCTACGACTTTCTCTCTCAAAAATTCCCGATCTACGACCGTCTCGCGGTTCTTCGCTATTTCACTGCACAAAATTCCGCTGTTTTTCGAACAGAACCGATACGAAAAGGGAAAGACACTGAATAATCTTCTTGTTCTTCGTGAAGTTCGTCTGGCGAGGTTGTCGTGAGAGAATTTCGATTAGAATCGGTTGAACGAAGCGGATCGCGGAGAGAGACTGGGAGGAAAATGCACAGGATCCCGTGGACACGGAGCAGCGACGCAGATCGGTGATGCAACTGGCAGCAACTACGGGGCCCGGCCTCGTTGCATCGGCTCAAAATGCAGTTTCCCTCTTACCTGCGGCCTCACCTTTGAGAACCTTAGCGTTAGAGGCGGCCATCGCGCCGCTCTCCCGGCCGGCTCAAGGTTGCGCCGTTTCGTTTTCACATTTTCGAACTTATTTGACTCCGTTTCGTAACACGCTGTCCCTTTCGTTATTCCGAAACTCGTTATTCCGCTGTTACCATTTCTTTCTGATAAATCCTATTGGCATTTCGCAACGACCGATCAGCGCGCGTCTAGCTCGAAACGCGGGGATTGGAAAAAATAATTGGGACCACCCATCCTTCGTTACACCTCGGCCCAATTGATAACGAGTAGCTAAATTGTCGTTAACGATACTGGGTTAGGAGAAGCTTGGTCGAAAGTCGCGCAAACCAGTCCCAATTTAGGCTCAAAGTCCGAAGAACTGATTGGAAAAACGCGATATATAGTACTCTAAAAAATCAGTTTCTTTGAAAGAAATAAAAGTTAACGATAAATTCCGATCCCATTTCACATTTTGATCTAATTAATACCTAATAATTACTATCTATATATATAATTATTATACTACTATATATCTTATTACCAAAGTTCGAATGGTTCTTCTTTCGATTAAACGTTTTCAATTAATAATTTCATATATCGCTTTACCGTATCTTAGCTTTTCTTTCGATATACGCAGATGTAATCATTTTGTCAACCTCTCCTGGAGTTTCGTTTAAAAAAAGTTGATCAGTCACTGTAGTATTAGCGTCAAAAAGCGAGCAAACGGCTCGCTATGTTATTTTTCCGAACATGAGTTACAACTTAAGCTCGAGGAGTTTATTTGAGAAATACGGTATACGGTATTGGAAAAACTCGATTTCTTTGAAAGAAACGATAGATATTTATATAGTCCAAGAAAATCAAGAAGCAAGAAAATCATTTGCGATGTATAAGAATTCAAAAATATCGAGGGCAAAGCTTTGCTTAACAAAAACATCTAAACATCTCGCAATCGCGTTGGCCAAGTTACTTTTCCGAGCAACAGTTCCTTTCCAGTTTAAAGTTCAAGGAGTTAGCGAGTGATCTGGAAAAATCGTTCTCTTATACATAAAATTCTACTCGATGCTCTCAGCTTACAGGTAGATCGATTTTTCTATTTTTCCAAATTCTTTTCCTTTAATCTTTTCGTTAATTGGTTATTTCTCTGGTCCGATAGGTTTGTATCGGTTGCTTTGCGACAGACTGTCAAATTTTTTCAGCGGAAACACTCGCGCTGGTAATTGGCTAAGTGACTTGCGTAGAATTGGATCGTTGAGACAAGTGGTCGACGTAAATTTTATAATCAAACTAGAACCACGTTAAAATCGTACGGAGAAATATGAAAACCGTGACATCGTAACGCTTAATGCCTATTCTTACGCTTTTCATTGTTGACTCGGACTTCACTACCATAAATTATCCTATCTACACCTCGGAGCTATACATTCAGGACCATTTAATTTAGCAAATGATTTGCGGGACGTACCGAACTCGAAACTCGAAGCTTGAGATGCAATTAGGACGAATCAATTATCCAATTCACGGTATTCTCGAATTTACGCTGTTTCTACCGTTTGTCACGTTATTTTCGCAGTTATTCACCATCGTTCCTTTCGTAATTTCCACGCTATTTCCATAATTATTTATAATAATTTTCGAAACGTTATTTTTTAAAATATCGCGAAATTAAAATTCAACGGAACAATTCGAATGATATTTGATAAAACGATCTACCGAACAATATTTCCAATAATTTTCAATAATTTCTAATAATTTTAAAAAATAACCTTTCGAAAATTATTGTAAATAATTGTGGAAATAAAGTGGAAATTGCGGAAGCAACGATCAGGCGGAGAAATTGATGGAATTGAAATAAAGGAGAGGAGTGTCCGGGCCCTGCTAACCTCGAGATAGACGGAGGTATCTCGCGAAGCGATCAAGTACAAAATCTTAACTTAGAAAGTCGATGTCGGGCTAACTTTACATTGCTATACATCAACGCACAAGATCCACGAGCTTTCTAAATCACGTAAATAGACCGTTCTCGCGAATCAACGTTCCATTAGCAACTTTTTCGCCGGGCCACGAGTGTGTTCAGCCATTGAACAAAGAAGCAACCTAGACATCCGTTGGCAGTTGTTCGCGGGAGAAAGTTTCGAGCTACTCGTAAACACCTGGCGACTGCATTAGCTAAATTAAAATCGAGCGACTGAATCCGATCCAAGGTCGATCGAGCGATCATTCGAGAGATCGGCCGAGCAGATCTTGTTCAGACACGGTCGACAGACCTCGCCTGCTCGTGACCTGGCCCCCTGCTATCAGACCAATGATCATAGATTTATGAGTAAAAGCGCGTCGATGCTATCGCTCTTTACGTTCTCCCGGGATCGGGAAGAAAGCGAAATTTAATTATTTTTCTGCCAAAACAGAAACGGCGGGGAACAAAGTGAAACTAAAATCGTGATCGTGCCGAGTATCACGGTCTACCTTCGATTTCCATCGATTTACAGGTGCAAAAGATCAAAGGATAGCAAAGGATCGATCCATGGTACGATTTTGTCGATGATTTTTCTCCCAATTTTAACATTTTTCAAATGAGAAATGACTATAGGATTTAATGGGACGAGTTAAATTCGAGGTAGAGGAATGTAACGAGATATGACGTGGTCTAGGGTATTTTTCCTGTGATGCGACATAGAATTTACGACTCACGGATTTAGTGGATCGAAGGCTAGCAAAATAACGATGCTTGGTTCGATTTTTCGACGATTTTTTCCCCAAATTTCACGTTTTCCAAGTGAAAAATGACTTTAGGATTTAATGGGACGAGTTAAATTCGAGGTAGAGGAATGTAACGAGATGTAACGTGATCTATGAAATTTTCTTTGTGATGATCGAGACTACGATTAACGGATTTAGTGGATCAAAGGATAATAAAGAATCGATGTTCGACACGAATATTAGACGATTTTTCCGTCACCTATCCCAAATTTTCACGTTTTCCAAGTGAAAAATGGCATTACGAGGTAACTGGGCGGCTAAATTCGAGGAAGGGGAATATAACGAGATGCAACGCGGTCTAAGGAATTTTCTAAGGAATTTCATAAGATAATAAAGGATCGATGCTTGGCACGATCGTTAGGTAATATTACCTGTCCCCAAGCGAGGAACGACGTTGCGGAGTAACAGGATAAGCGAAACTCGAGGAGAGGAATGTAACTAGAGGCGAGGGCGGTCTAGGGAATTTTCCCTAGGAGGGTCCGAGGCAGAAATTAGACGCGTGAAACGCATCGGTCCCAACGATCCGCGTTGCCCAAAGGTGCATCGTCGAGTTGCGAAACGTGTCATGGTCATCCTGTTGCATCCACGGCTCGGTGCTTTCACTAACGACGTCGTGGGTGTATTTGCGATTCACGTGCACGCGGGCAAGGAGAAAGTAAAAGTAAGACTCTCCAGCCGGCGTTCCGTCACTGATATTTCCACGTTTCACACGCGTTCCATAAATCACACCTGAGCACCTTTTACCGGGAACGATGGTTCCAGATGATTTATTTCCCTCGGTTATTTTCAATACCGTCGTCCGCGGATTGGGAAAATTGGAAGCTCGATTGTTTCCGAGGAAACGAACGAAATTGCGAGTTAAGTGACGAAATTCTATCGAAACTTTTTTGTCTAACCTGTCTGTCGAATATGAATTAATTTATGAATTAGTAAATTATAGAATATTAAAAATTAATAATATAATTTTATTAATATAGGAAATTAATTTTGTATACTGTTATATACAGCGTGGCTACTGAAAGAATTAATGATACGTAAGAGAAATAATTTTTAGAAAGATATATTATTTTATTTGCAAATGTAATTAGTAGATTTTTTTATAGTATGAACTCTAATGGATATAATTTTATTGTTTACGAAATGAAAGAAATAAGAAAGATCGAATGATTGATTCCTTCATTTTTTCCCAAGATTGATTCTTCAAGAAGATTCTCAAGATTGAACCCTTCAGTTTTTCACTGGCCACCCTGTATTTGTATGTTTTTGTATTATTAAATTATTTATGCGTTATTTTCAGAGCCTGTCAAATTGACCGATGGATAGTAAAAGGAAAGAAGAATCTTAAACAGGAACGAGTAAGAAATATTGGAAAATTTATTACCTGTATGCCAAAAGACGAATCACGTAGGCAAATGATTTACAACCCTTTTTACAATTTCAAACGCTGATAAAACACGCGTAAAACGAGGAACGTTCGTGTAATAATAATCACCCATAAATTAAGATACGACCAACAGACGGGTAATATTAAAAGTGCAAAAATCCTCGACAAAAAGAAAAGGAAAAAAGAAAGAAAAAAGTAAAATGTGCACAACAACATTGCATGCGGAATTTGAAGTGACAAGTTCAAGGATGTCATTTTCATGAATGAGGTATATACAAGTAACGTTACAGATGTCCAGGAACAAAAAATTCTCCGATTATTAAGATCGACTTTCTCTCGAAATTCTCGTCCGAAGTTTAAAGATATTTTTAAGGATATTTTTAACCAAAATAAAACATCGTATAGTTTCGAAAGTACCTAGGATCTTTCATAGATTCTAAAATTTATCTAGATTTGACTATATTTTTAACCATCTTCCATGGATAATCCTGACTGTGCCAAAGTGAGAAATGCCTGAAATAACTTTTCGAACTGATCTCCCATAGATCTCGTATAGATCCCAAAGCCTCATAGCCATTTACCATGATTTAACGAGTGCTTTCACACGCAGCAAAGTGAGAAATGAAAATTCTGCCGAGCAGGCGTGAAATAACGAAACGATCTCGAGTGCAAACACGTAAAGCGGTGATTATGAATTTAAAGTGAATTTAATACGACAAGCCTAGAAATATATATCGTTCGGTGAACATTATTAGGAACTTGGTTTAACGATTTGTCTAAGAAGTGCCTCTTAGACTGTTTTTGAGTTATAGACGCGTTTCTTTGGACTCGAACGACCGGGCTCCGCCATTTTTACGGCCCCGATCCGCGTAATGGCCGATTTAACGGCATGCATGATTCGTGTTTGCGACGGGAACGTAACATGCAGTAACGTTGCAGCTGTAATTCGTCATTACGTTAGTTGATGCAATTTCGCCGAGCTGCATAAGCCGCGAGTCGCGTCGTCACTTTCTCTGTTCGCGCGGAGGTTGCTGCAACTTGCCGTTTCGTTTGCCAAGTATGGCAATTCGCTTTGTTCTTAGGCTAACTGTCGATCGTTCGGAGAGTCGTTAAACAGTTCACCGTGTCCCGATTATCATTCGCCTCGAAATTCGTTTATTTCGTTGCTTTTTCGCGATACCGAGATCACGCAGCGGGTTTCCAACGATTGCAAATAAAACGAGGCGATGATCGATTGACCCATTGAGCGAACAACGAAAGCACGAGCTTGTTTAGACGTCGTTGATACGGGTTGGTAAATCATTAGCTAGTAGCTGGAGGAAAAGTGAAATGGTATGGCGAAGCTGTATCGAGTGTAATTATAGACTTACCGGGAGACAGGGAATTTCCTCGAGGATTAATCGATCCCAGACTCCTTCGCGACGATCTAATGGTCTCTGTCGTGTCTGATTTCTAAAATGACCTTGACACGAAGTGGAATGACGAAGTGTTTGAGCGTCGATGGATGAAATTCGCAGGGTAGTGCGAAAATATTATTGGAACCGCGAGAAATCGAGATATCGAGAATCGGGAGACCATTTTGAAACCCAAGATCTTCCAATTTAAAAATATCAAAGAATTCTATCTACTACTAGGAAGGAATTTTTCAAGAAAAGATCCTTTCATTGACACAGGAAAGAAATAAAATTCTTCCGATTACGAGGTTTCGAAGCTTTCACTGCAAAGAACGATAGAAATTTACTGAAATTGGAAATATCGGAGCGTTGGAGCGTCGATAGATAAAAAATTTACAGAGATCGAGTAATTTCGGAATTATCTGAAAGATAAATACCATGATTGGTACCTTCGACGGAGGGAAAATCTAGTTGGAACAACAAGAGATCGAGATACGAAAAATCGAAAGATCATTTTGGAACACAAAGACTCCACCAAACAAAAAATTCTTTCGTTAACACAAGACTCTTTGAAAATAAAAATCTTTCAATCCCAAAAGCTCGAAGCTTCATTGTGAAGAACGAGCGAAATTTACAAAAATTAATCTGCATTTTACAAATTATTCAAAGAGATCGGGTCAATCCTGATTCACACCAGTGTCTCACAAAAACTCAGGAATTTGAAAGACTACAAGGAACCACAACAATTTCAATTTCTCAATACTATAATTCTGTCAATTCCACAGACTCGAAGCCTCCACTGCAAAAAACGACAAAAATTCCTACGAAAAAATTCAATCATTGATACCAGACTTCTCAAAAACTAAAATTCTCTCAATCCCAAATATTCGAAGCCTTCACTGCAAAGGACGATAGAAGTTTGCAAAAATTAATCGAAATTTTGCAAATTATTCAAAGGAATCGATGTCTCCATTTTATAACTCGAAGACTGCACCACAAAAAGCGACAAAAATTCCCAAGGAAAGAATCCTGTCATTAACATAAAACTTCTCAAAAACTAAACTTTTCTCAGTCCCAAAGATTCGAAGTCTCCACTGCGAAGGACGACAGAAATTTGCACAAATTAATCGAGATTTTGCAAATTATTCAAAAGGATCGATGTCCTTGATACAAAAGCTTCCGCAACGAGGGACGTGTTTGTGATATTCGAAGCACTTTGGAAGCATCCTGGAGGATGCAGGAGGTACTCACCCTGTGAGGCTGTTTCGTCAAGGACGTGATGCGATCCGTGCGCTAGCGCGATCCTGCGTGCACTGCGACCACCGGAGAACCAACTAAGCCGGTTTCATGCCTCTTCCGTGTTTGTAAATCTGCGAGCGAGAAAGTTGCACGCCGATTGTGGCACAATCCAACGACGCACGAATGCCTCGTCGCGCTGACACCGCTTCCTGGAGGGCCCGGCTTGGGCCCCGGTCACTTGACACCGTTCCTTCTCTTCCTGCTTCGTCCTCCTGCGTTTCGTCTACGATTAACGTCCTAGCCTCGCTTCGCCTCGTCAACCGTGCTTTCAACCTTTCCGATACCAGCAGGCGACTCGAGCATGTTTACAAGCAGATCTGGTTACGTAAACGAGAGGATGAAGTCACGGATTCGCGACGTTTTTACACCTCCACTTATATAAATACCTTTGATCCTGAGAATTTCGAGGAAATCGATTATGCATATTTTTCGTGCAACTTCAAAGCGGTGCGCCTCCGCGAGAAAATATCGCATATGCATGAATCGAATTTAATTTCACAGAGGAAGATCAATGGCGTGAGATGCAGCGCGTGAAAGTGTCGGGAAAAAAATATACTATCTTTGGAATACTTTCGCGGATGTAGCGAAACGCGAGAGTCCTTGTCTGCTCATCTTTTTATTTCCCAAACCGTGATGAAAAAATTTGACGCTGTTCGAAACTACACGGCTTAGGATTCTCGAGTGTATGATATATTTTTCATATTTCTTCCTTAAAAAATCGCAATCCGCGTGAAGCTATTTAATATCTTAGATGTATTCCTCGATTTCGAAGAGATATCTCGCATAATTTGCGAGCGAATTGTAACAGATTTATATTAATTGAAACGACACGCGCTCTAAATCCACGTGAAAACGCCAGTTTGATACACGAAGCGATTACAGTTGCGTGTCTGGCAAGAGTGGAGGAACGGTGAAGCAACAAGGATCGGGTGGAGAAACTCGCTGAACAGTGAAATTGCTACTAATCCAGTAATTTCTTCTGCATTATCACGGAAAGTGCTTCTCATTGCCGGAGCGCGTTGGAACGGGCGGCGTTTCGAAATCTACAGGAAGCGTGGTAATACCAGTTGCTCGGCTTCTGCAAATCGCAATTCCCTTTCGCGGGAAAATATCGCAACGCCGAGAAATTTCTGGCTCGCTTCGGTTTAACGAGCGGCCCGTGTATTTAATTGGAGAACACGAGCGAGTTACTTTGTTCGATTCAATTACTCCTGACCGTGTCGACGAGCCGGTGAATTCGATGCTAAGCGTCGGGAAAAACTTGCGCAACTCCGATTGCATCTTCGATCGAAGATACCCCGAAGCCGGCGCGATCTCGAATTCTCGAAGGGGTGTCCAGGATTACCGGGCTCGGCCATTTTTTCTTGTTCAACAGCTCCGGGCAGCCGACTAATCTCGAGCTGCTGATTCAGTTTCGAGGGTTGCTCGACGCCTAATGACCGGATAAGCCGCTCGTTCGAGCGGAGACTCAGGATCCGTTCGGGTTAACGAAGTCCCGCTCCAGCCGGGGATTTCAGGCAACTCAAAACCGACGAAGAAGAACGGCGGATATCTCTGAAAGGGGCCGAAACCGGGTAATCGCGATTAAGAAACACGTATCTATCGACTTAATTTAAACGCGAAAATCGCGAAACCAGGTTGTGAAACAACTTTCGTTTCGCACGCCTAACGCGATTCCGTTAGCACACATTCACGCCGGCCACATTAATTCCACGGAGCAGCGCAACGTCAGCGGGTTATGAAACCGTTTGATGGATACGATCTTTAATTTTGTATCTCTCCCTGCTTCTATCTATATTGATACGAGACATGTCTCAATTCCGCGACGAAGCTAGTAGGCCAGTCCACTCTAGCCTCGGGTGTTTTATCCGTGGAATTAGCTGAAACGCGCGACTGCTTTTGAGAAAATTCACCTGGACGGTTATTAATATAGAAAGGTAATAACATAGAGATATTCATCATCGTCGTGTCGCTTATTACGCGGTATTTAAATACAAGTCACGTGTTCCAGCGTTGAATAAGAAATTCTCGAATCCCGTTTCATCGCAGCGTCGCTGGAAACAGTCCTCGCGAAAAGAGGACCCAAAAATCGACTGACATCGTTCGATGAATATCTGTACGGATGATATGGAAGATACGGCTTGAAGGAATATTTAGAAAGCGAGGAAAAAGAGGAGAAAGAGGAAAAAGAGTCAAGTACACGGAGGAAAATTAAAAAAAAATTACTTAAAACGACTCTTAGGAATCCGGACAAGTTTAGAAACTCGGTCCGAGGTTCAAAAATTCGCGAAAAAAAGTCGAAAACCGAGGAGTGGACGCGATCGAAGAAGGAACGAGAGGCAAAAGCTGGGATCCTCGAAGCGTGCTGGCATTTATCCGCGCGATATAATCATGAATCGCGGGAAAGGGTAAAAGTTGTGGCGAAATAAAAGGATCACAAGACGGTATGGGTTTCACCGCGCATTATGAGAGTGGATATGGCGAAGCGGCGGCTTAGAAAGGGAAATCGCGAGGTTTATCGGAAACCGGAAGCTTGGACTGGGCAAAGACACCGTCCAATGGCGGCAGGAGCGATGCACGATCGTGCAGGAAGTAAGAGTTTCCCTTTTTTTCGATCCTCGAATCGTTTCTCACCTGCGACTCCGCTCGATAACGCGCCTTCGATAATTGGACACTGCTTGAACCGTGTCTATGATTAGCCCGATTATATTAATACGCGATTACTCTTCCGGAGACTGCGCCTCGCCGATTTTTCTCGCTTCCCGTCCTGCCAATTATCCGTTCAGGTTTCGATTAGATTTTTACCGCGTCCGAAACCCGGCGAATATTCGGAGCAGAGAGATCGGCGCCTGAGATCGGTATCGCGCGTGATAGAAAGGTACCCGAGACACAAAAATATTGTACGCCTGATCGGTGCCCGGAAGCTGGAAAAGGAAGATGTCGAGGGAACGGGAGAAATCGCCTGGTCGGTTTATTATTGGGAAGAAAATCCGACTTTCTAGATAAGCAAGGTCGAAAATGTAAATCCGTTGTTTACCCTGGGAAAAGCGAACGAATGGAGAGATAGCCGGTTGCTTAATGGCTGTTTGACAATCGGAGACGTCTCTCCTGCGTTTCTTCCCTCGTATATCATCTCTGTCCCCGATGTTTACGTAACCGACGTCCTTTCCGAAGGAGAGGTCGCGAGGAGAGCCGGGAAATTGGGGAAAAACGGGCGAGCCATTATTCACGATCGCACCGAGGGGCGAATTTCTCGCTAAGCTGTCAGCCGCAGACCACTCGCGACGCGGCTGGAATTTTACAGCCAAAGTCTCTTTACGAGCACGCGTCGGTGGACCTATGGAAGAGAATTGCGACTGGAAGGACGCAAATCCTGAATCCTGAATTCTAAATCCTGATACTGATGAACCTGACAGCGATAATCGCTGATATCGTCTAATTTCAAGACTAATTAGGCGAGAAAAAAAAGCGTTAAGTAAGAAGTTACGCGTTTTTATATCGAATGCATGTGCCAGTGGTCTCCAATCTTCGAATACTAGAACCTCGGACGAGAAAGCAACGAGAAAAATAATCGGCGTCGATTGAGAACCTCGGTAATTGTTATATCGATGACGCTAATTGCCAGGTTATTATTTCCGCGTAATCATCGTCACCAGTTTTTCACCATTTGTTATCGATATCGAACATCCTATTTTCGTATTCAATACGCATCAACAGGTTCGGATAAGGTTTGACGAGGTCTTCCGTGATATACCGCGTGGATATCCTTGCTCGAAAACTGGAAAACTACTAAACGACGGATGGAAACGCGATGCTCCTTCCTTTTCGCCGCGACACGACCGTTGAATACTAATGTCCCATCAAGCTACGTGCTCCTTCCGACCACCACGGATCCAACAATGGCGGCTGATGACCAAACTTCCGACGATTTTCCGAGCATGTTCCGCCGACACCTTGAGCCTTCGATTTTGTCACCTGATTTCGATAATTCGACGGCAAACATCGGCTCCGAGATATATGCACAACGAGTACTAATTTCTATTTCAAACTGGTAGGAGGTCGACCGAGGTTAGGTCAGTTTCTAGCTGTTTCTATTTCCGTCTCTTAGATTCCGGAATTATTATGCAAATTTCATCTGCATATTTTACTAATTTCATTTCTTCTTGCTCTCGATCGTTTTTTTCTGGTACAGTGTTCCGAACACATTACGTATAGCATTTTGCTCGCGAACAAATTTACTATGTATTTCTTATACGTCTTTGACATTTTTTAAATGTCTACGCTCTCGGAATGTCGACATTCATTTTTATCTATTCGATAATCATTTGTTAGGAGAACACGCGAGACTTCGTTAACCTGGTAACGTAACAAGAAAATCTATCTTTAATTGCTTGAATTATCGAAAAAAAAACCATAACGTTCGGCTGATTACAGACAAGATATCTCGTCAGCTGTACGTAATGTGTTAATCGCGCTGTAAGTTCTCGCGAGTAGAGCGGTAAGTAAGAGACTCTGCGGAAAAAGGAGCCTGTTCGTAATTTCGATCGTCAGCATTCCAGGAATTGGATCGGCGATGACGATTTTCCCCGGGAAAGAGGTTCGCCGTTAACTCAAACGATCTCCCGCGTTATTTCCACTGATACGGATTTGCATTCGCTGTGCGCGAGCGGTAGAAATCGGACTTTAACCGCGTCTACGTCAAGGAAACGCGCGAGTTGTAATTTGCACCTGACGCACAGGGTGTCCTCGGGTTAATTCGGTAACGCCGTGTACCACGGTTGTCCTTGGATCTTCCGACGACTTTTGCCCCAAGATTTATGGTTTTCGAATACGTTTCGCGGCCGGGAGACACCGGCTCGCGACCGTCACGTATTACACTTCTCGAAGGACCTTCCGTCGTTCTAGCCCATCCAGGCCATTTTTCTCCGCCGAAATTCCACCATTTCGTCTTCCTTCCAAGTCCAATCGAATTGCGAAATATTCCTCGTGCGTTATCGCTTCCAATATTAAACCTTCATCGGAATATTCGGCTATTAAAGTTTTTAATGGTCTCGTAAATGGTACGTATATCTTGGAGAAATTCTGTTTAAATGTCTCCGCCGTTCAACTCGGATCCATTGATGTTGAGTAACTGATCCACAGGATCTCCACAGGATAATATACATAATTTTTCCATATTCCTATAGACATTTTCGTGCAGGGTCATTTTGTGAGAGATACGTCACTGAAAGATTGTTATGAATACAAGGTTATGTTTTATTAAAGAGGTGGAAATGAACAATTATATGCCACTTATCTATATTTCCAATCGTCTTTATGAAAGATGTAAATAATATAGAGCGTGATTTGTTTCTTCTAAAATGTCACTGTAGTTCAATTTTCTGAATTATTGTTAGATAAAGGAACATACGGAATTACGTCGCAATTACAGTGACTTATTCTTGACTACCGATAACTTACCCCTGACAGGCAAGTAAATAATTCTGAAAAAGCTTTTAGCCAAATTATTTTCTCCTCGAGTCTCAACTGAAGTTGAAATCACTTCCTTCTCTTTTTTTATTAACTAAATCAATTCAACACCTCGTTTCATATTACATACTGTAGGTAAAAAATTAATTGCACATAACTTCAGTAAATATTATAATTAAAACGTGCGAAACACGATGAAACTGATACCAAATGATCATAAATTAATAAGATTTAAATTACTTAACCACGTTAAAGGCGAATCTTTTCTAAATTACAACGATCTCGAAGCAGCGACCATAAAGTATTACGGTACAAGTCGCAATTAACAGCAATGTTCGAGTTCTCCGCGTGATAATTTAAAAAAAAAACTAAACTCACGTATACCATTATCCCCGAAGAGGATAAATACATCAACCGTGCATTCCTAGTTCTTCTTTGCTCCTTGGTGATCGTTTCGCGTGCCTAACCTGGAGCAAGGAGCCGAACGCCAAAAAATCGTTCGAAAGTTCGTGATCCTCCGCGACATCACCTTCTCCGCTTGGATACACGTGCACAGTGACAATTCCTCGGCGATCGTTTCGCGTGGCAAACCTGAAGCAACGACTTGATAGCCGAAAAATCGTACGTAAAGCTCGCGATCCTCCGCGACTTCATCCCCTTCGCGTGGACACACGGATACATCGACGATTCCTCGGCGATCGTTTCGCATGTCTAACCTGGAGGAACTTAGCCGTAAGTCGAAACAAATGCTTATCCGAGCCGAAAGCCGAAACGAACCCTTATCCGAGACGAAAAATCATTCTCGTTACTCGAAAGCTCGCGATCCTCCGCGACTTCATCCCCTCCGCTGGAACACACGCACACAGGTACGATTGCTCGGCCATCGGAAGCCCGGATCGATCACGCACCCTGACCCACCCCAACGCCACACAGCGTCGAGCCACGATCGTCTCCAAGTTCAGCGTCAATTTATTTATAAGCACCCATATAACCCGATCGCAGCCGATAAACAAACATCTCGCCGGGGGTAGCTGACAAACAGGCCGCGTCGCCCCATTAATCCCGTGACCGACAGAAATCATCCGTCCCGTTTCGTTCGATTGATCGATCGTTCCGCTCCGGCCATCGAGCAGCACGCGCGCGTGTCTCGGCCACGCTGTCGTCGACGTCCGGCGTCGCGGCGGGGTGGGGACGCGGATCGACGGCGAGGAGGGAAGGTCAGAGCTCGAGTCATCGAGTGTCCGCCGCGTTTATATAGAAGAGAGGACTTCGTTTATGCATCATCCACTAGCCGCGTATCGTTTTCGCCTGACGCCGCTGCACTACGACGCCGTTGCTCTACGACGCCGTTCCTCTACGACGCTCGATAGATCCCCGCTCGATCCTCAAGTTCCAGCCTGCGCTCCGGACGCTACCAAACGGTGAGTGAATACGCGCGACCAGGCCCGTTTCCGGTAAAAGAATACACGCACGAGAGTACGCGAGAGAGGAATCCTTCCTCGGATTCCCGCGAATTCGCCGGCAGGCGGATACAGTGCGCGTGTTATGGCTGGCCGAGCTCTCCGACTAGCGGCCCGGGCCCGACAACTGAGCCTCGGACCCGCGAACGGGACCTTTCGTGGAACACGCTCGTAACTACGTCTATTAGACTTGGATATGATTTATTTGAAATGGAAATGAGGAGTTACCGGATGAAGAGAGATAGAGAGTGGACTAAGCGGGTTTTTTTCTCGAGCACCTTGCGTTGTATTACTTGTTTATTTCGCCGCAAAGTCAAGGTAGCTAGAATCCAGATTGTGTTAAAAAATAAGAATACGTTTTCTATCGGTTTCTATCACCTTTCTTCGCTTTACGATAGCGCAAAGCAACTTTTGTAACAGGTTGCGAGAAAGTTGATAGTATGAAATTTATCTTTTTCCGGTAAATCGAGGCAAGGATCTAGCTTGTGTCAAAAAAAAGAATCCGTTGTTCTATCGTTTTCTGTCACCTTTCTTCGTTACGCGATAGCGCAAAGCTACTTTCGCAATGCGTTGCGAGAAAGTTCATAGTAGGAAATTTATCTTTTCACGGTAAATCGAGGCGAGAATCTAGCTTTTGTCAGAAAAAAAAAATATCTCCGATGTCCATCTCACGAGATGGATCAGATAACTTCGAAGTTACGGTTGACTGGCAAAACTAGGGAAAAGGTGTGGAAAAATCTGCGAGTTACCTAATGCTAGTCGTTTCACTGTCTGCCAAGAGATGATCTAAACGACTCCGAGGATCTAGACACCGGAGGCTTCCGTTTCAGAAAGTAACATCTCACGCTCGGCTTCTTTTCCCCGCGGCTGCCAAGTCACGCTCGCCGGAGCCTCTGTTTTCTCCGAGTTTTTCGTTATCCGCGAATCGTCCGTGACATTCTCGCGGCACCTGCGTCGGCCTTGAACCCCGAGCATCGCGTTTTGCCAGGGAACCTCTCTCGAGAACAGGTTCCGAGGTCGCATCGGGTTCCTCGGTTTTCTGATTACCGGCCTTTCGAATCGCTTTGTCCGGACTCGCAGCAGTAATTGCAAGTCACGACCGATGGCCGGCGTCGCGGTTTCGGCGTCGTGGCTCCGCTCGCGTGAATCAAAAGCTGGAGGACCGGTCGCGTGGCCGTTTGGCGCCGGTCGAAAAGCTTGCGGTCGCTGACGAGTAACTCCAAACGGATAGAATTTGATAAGCGGACGTGTCGGCTCGGTCTGATTACCGTGGCGAATTTCTACAACCAGTTCTTCTTACTTCACCGGTCGTGAAATTCGAGGACGTGGCAGGATATGTATTTAGAGATACTTAACCCTTTGCACTCGAAAGGTAATTGTCAGTCCCTATAAAATTAAAAATTTAACTATAAAATTAAAATTTCGAACACTCATATTAATTAATATATAAAATTTATAACAATATGCGAAATATCGAAATCAAATAATTTTATGTGTTAATCGTCATACGATTCTTTATTTACCAGTCAAAAAAATAACGTCAGTTTTACAGCAGAAAATCTGTAAATTTGTACTTTTCTGTAGCCAAAAATCGTCGAGTGCAATGAGTTAATTCTTCGGTGTGTTATGACAGCGAGCTTTCCGAGATCTTGATTATTCTTGGAATCGAGATTCCAATGTATCAATCGTGATACGTCGGTGCGTGAAAATCGTATGGATACCACTGAGATAGTTCTTGTCTTTCGTTTAAGTATTTAAGTGTGAGTCAGCGAAGAAATCGATCAGGAATATTTATGTGGCCCGTTTTAACATCGACACCCTGTATATCTTCCTGGATACTCCCGATCGCAAAAGTACAAAATGTATAATATTCGTTCTTCTTATTTCTACGTGAATGGGTGTATTAAACTTCGACATACCGTCAAACACGTTTAATTGATGTCTAGCTATTAACTTCTTTTCTCAGACAATTTGTTATTTGTGTCTACATGTTTATATTCATGTCGTTCTTTTGATATGTACGTGTCCTTTTTATCGGCATGCATCTACATATGTATGTACCGGACAGCGAGATAAATTTCCTTCAAGAAATGAGGATCGCGATTGGCATAGGTTGAAAAGATTTTTATCTACAATATTCCAGGTGTTTAGAAACTCTACGTGAAGTATTTAGAATGCTTCGAATATTCATTTAGATCGTACAAACGATTTAGAATATTCATGTAGAATATTCAAAATGTTTGGAACGTTCGTTTACACTGTTCAAAAGATTTAGAAAATTTATTCAGCGTGTCTCGGTTAAAATATTCGTAATATTTCATATACATATTTAGAATACTCGAAATGTTTCTAATATTCAATTAGACAGTCTAAAGATTTAGAAAATTGATTTAAAATGTTCAAAATATTTCGAATATTCTAAATGAATTTAAAATTTGTCAATTTATTAATCTATAATATTTGGTATACTCTTGTTTGGAATATCAGTCAGAATATTTCCAACATTTCAAATATTTCTTTCGAATACTCGAAATATTAGGTTGGGGAAAATTCATTATTTTTATAATTTGAAATTATAATTTCTTTGGGAACGAATGTCGTAATATACCTAGAAATATCTTAATTTCTTAGAGTGAAAACTAAAATATATGGAAAAATAATTTTAGCATTGTTATCGATATTGTACATATCTTTAATTCCGAAAATTTCCCTCGGTTCGTTACCTTTAAACGTTTAATATCTATTCGACGTATCGCAAACATCGTTTCTCATCCGCGAAGGGTTAAAATCGTAAAAATACTGGATCTCCTTTTCTAGGATTTGATATTTAGAAAATTCGTTTCAAAATTTAAAAGATTCGTGAAATTATTTTGAAAACCATAGGAACCCTCGATACCCCGACTCTCCGTGAAGATGTACGTAGAATATGGATAATTCGGCCATTGATTTCTCTGATCGCTGGATACTCGGGAGATTTTTGCGCCCGACTGTATCCGCTCTCCCCCATTTCCTGGCCAAATTCTTCCCACAGCGCGGTCCAGTCGCCCTCCATCCGTCACGCGAATCTGACGAAACGGCCATACACCTCGGGAGACTCCCACTCGATCATGGATCCGTAATCCGATTTCCCCTCCAGCGGCTCGGTCAACCCAATTCCGCTCGGCGTGAAGCGATTTTCCCTCCGCGCTTTCCACGCGCCGCTCCGTTTCACGGCCGCTTCGCGCCGCCGCTGACCGAGCCTAACCTAACCTAACCTCTTCGGAACGAAAACACCAGCGCCTCGCCTCGCTCGTCCCGCTTCCGGCGAGCCGACGAATCGCGGCCGAAAGGAATCCGCGTCACCGGCACCGCGGCGAAAACACGCCGGGGCCTTCCCGAGAGCCCCGAGGCCTGAGCCGAGCCGGCGTATAAGAGCGGGCCCCGGACCACGGGCCCGTGGCATTTTCGTCGGTTTTTCGATCGAACGCGCGTCGTGGTCGTCGCGGCACTCTGCGAGCATTCTCGCCACGGTTCGTTCGATCGTCGCGCCCCCACCTTCCGCCGATGATAACTCACACTCGCGGCTCGCCGGCACACACGATTTTCCCTCCGATGTGCCTTCGTCGATACTTGGCTGATTCGTGAGAAAAACTTGCGCCGGTTTCGCCGTGTTTCGGGCAACAGTGCGTCTGGTGCAGCCGCGTTCCCGTGCATCTCCAAGCGAGTAGTAGGAGGCGCTGCAGGTTCGGCAGTCGTAACACTTGTTGGATGCGACCATGGCGCTGACTGAACGTGAGTAGAGCGTGTAACAACGTTGCTCTCTGATTATCGTGCGGTTATTTATAAATTCCATTGTTTCCTACACGAGCGCGCGCGTCTCCCGCGAAGGTGTATATGCGATCGTGTTATGTAATTAGAAATTCTATCACCGCTTTTACGCAATCGATTCTGTCTCCGTTAACGAAGGAATGTGCGCGAAAATTCGAGGACGAACCACGGAGTCGGGGAAATTCGAGCGTTTTCGGGCGGACACGGATGCGCCGAATTTTCGAGTTGACATTAGGTTGACATTTCAACAGCCCACGAGTTCCGAGGTAAACATTGGTCGAGTGGTTGCTTCGAGAAAAGGTTAGAGTATTTCGAGGAGAATTCCGGAAATCGTTCTTCCTCTTACGACGCGTCGTTTCCTTTCGAATTCGGGGAATTCCCCGTTGTTCCTGCGATCGGTTATAATTGGAGACACAAGGATGGTATATGAGAGGAAATCGGGAGAATTTTCCGTGCGTGGAAATTTATTTTTTCATTAGAACAAGCGTCGAGACGGCTGACGTCGGGCATACGCGAATTGCGCCGGCAAATATGTAATCGTCGCACGTTCTCCGTTTCCTCTCGGAGTAGGAATAACGTCGATCTCGAGGAAGGAAAAAAGAGAGGAGAAAAAATATGCCGATCGCGGGATATGCAAATGCTACAACATCGTATTTTCCGCGTTCGTCGGGAATTAAAGTACACCATTTGTAATTATGATTCGCTAATGTGACGCATAGTGAAATTAAAACAGTTGCAGCGTTCGACTTTATCGACTAAAAAGCCGAGGCAAACGAAGGTTAATCGCCGTTGAAGGATAGAAAAAACCGAGAAGATTAACCCTGTAACCATCGCGGCTAACTGGTTCACCTGTTGATGAAAAAATCGCGAAAAAACGTCCTCGAATAGACGTTAATCGCGCGAATAATATTGAAAAAAATAGATCGGATATTGAAATATCTGCGTTAAAGAAATTATCGCGTATACGAAACGAGAACCGTGTAACGAATCTTCCTTAAAAAATTAGAAACATTTACATTATTTCCATCGCGGAGAAAAGAAGATTCTAGTTAAAAGAAACACTACAAAATTAAATAACGTAAAAATTACCAACTCGAGTCAAAGCACCAACGTTGACCACGGAACTTTTTATTTAAATCGCGAAGAGGAAAAGTGGAATTAAGCGCAGTATGATATTAAAGGATTAAAAATTAGAAAAATTACGAAGTCGAGTCGAGACACCAACATACGATTCTTTATTTAAATCGCGGAAAGAAAGTCTGAATTAAACACAACGCGGTAGAATCGTGTACAAAAGGAATATTACGGTAGAATTTTCGTTGAGAAATTAAAATACGACGATTTGGCCTAGCATCGACAATGAGACATTCGAGTGGTCCGAAGAACGAGTCATACGAGAATTTACATAATGCCGATCGTCGACTTGCTCCCCTCCCTTCGTGACGAAAGTATTGCACACGTTTCGCAATATCAGGTCGCCTTCACTTTTCCGACAGCCTCGCGACCTCGCCGAGATTCCGGCAGACCTGCACCTGTCTTGTCCTGGATCTTCCTTCCATCCGTCGAGTCTGCTTGGGCCCAGTGGGCCTGACTAGACGCTAGACGAGCTACCTCTTTGCGTTCATCGCACGTGTTCCTCTTGCGAACGTGCCAGCGGTTTCTCCGCGACCATGGCACGCTTGCTACGCGTGCACGATTGTCTCGGAATGACACAATGCTGGTCGTTGCCACAGTTTCCCGCTACCGAACCCCGCCATCTTCTTCACCTCTGCTCCGAGATGCTTCTTCGGTCGTTTTAACGGATTTTAAACGGGATCGGAGCGGCAAGGTTGGAGGATAGCATCGCTGGTTAGTCACGGGGTCGCTAGATACGGATAGGTAGGTTGGTCGATGACCCTTCCCGCAGCTTATCGATGAAAGTTGACGGGGTTTCGAAGTGCACTGGAATGGCAAGGATTTTGTGCGTTGGTTAGGTAAAGCTTTAACCACGCGTGTGTCGAAAGCCGAGATCGTAATCGTTGTAAACAAGAACGAGGTCCCGGTGTAACGGATTATCTTGGGAGTAGTTAAAATTGTTCTCGGATACGAGAGGCTGTTAACGTGACTGCAGTTTTACTTTGATCCTCGTTGTTATTCTAGGATTCGATATTAGACGAGACTGAATGAATATGAATGTTAGGTAGATAACGGAAAGAATGTTTTAATAGTTGATCGCTCAAGTTGTCTCAGTAATTCTAAATTGCACACGGCTCTCGCTGAACTCTGACTAAACGCTCTCTGACACTTGCTAAAATTCTCTTCAATCGTGCTTTTGACACGTATCCTAAATATTCGATCGCGTTTCTAAATATACCGTTCATCCAATCCTCTTACTGCTTAGCGTGCTAAGAAATTGACAGCGAGCGAGAGTAGCAGGGAAGAGAGTTTCCTGTTTACGATCGAAATAGAATCCTAGCTACAATAGTCATCTGTCGAATCTAGCTATTTGTAACCGGAACGTGCGAAGATTTTCTAGAATTTTCTAAAAATTTTTTAATGGTTTCGCCCTGTGAACCAACGGCTGGCTGTCGAACGGTCGGTTTATTGATCGGCTGGATGTAATCTAGGGTGCCTGGAATCTTCTCTGGTAACATCGAGGAGAACCGGTAGTAAAATTTCGCGTGCGGTCTTCCTGCCGATCGAACGTTTCTTTAAGCTCGTCAATGATTCCTTCGTTGCCTGGCCGTGTTATTTATTCATCGAAGTGACTCTGAATGGATGGTAAACAATGCAGCAGTCGAGACGATAAAATATCAATTCCGTTCTCCGAAAGGGAACTCGATTATTAGTCAGGCGTGTAACGCAGCGAAATTGTTTCCTGTGCTAGGACACTGCTGCACGTTCAAGGTCGCGCGATAATGGTTTATCGAGCATTCGCGGATAAATTCTTATTGACACGATCGCGGAGGTGAGGATCGATCGGACATACAAACGGCGCCAATTTTCACCCTTTTCCCCTATCGCACCTGGCGAATAAACCTTGACCGACATTTCAACGCGATTATCATCCGGTTGAAAAGCGTTTCGCAACGTTCATTTCTTAATTGCCTGTCTGAAAGCCTCCCTTTCCCGATGTCAATCCGCCTAACGATCCAGTTTCTCTATCTCCCTCGTCACGCCGGCCTTTTCCCCGACGACGATACAAGCCAACCTGTCCCGGCTAACGTTTGCCCCGTCGTCCTGAAAATCAGGTTCTTTTCTTATCCGTGGGCCCAATCAAAGTCAACGTAACGAACCTGTCTTCGTTGTCGCGCCAAAAACTGCCAGAACCGTGCTGTCCTTTCTCTCCTTTCGCTCCCCTCACCCCGGACCCTCTTCCGCGCCGCGACGCTTTCTCGTGTCTCCGTTGCCATCTTTGTTTCCTCTCAGCCGCTTCTCCTCCATCCCCGGCGCCCATTGTCAGCCACGTCCTTCGTTTTACTTCCATTTTCTACCTCCACGGGCCAATCTCCCGTTTATTTTTCCTCCAAATGAAGAATCCCCCGGCTTGCTTTCCGAAATTAAGCTCATCTTTCCCGGTTATCACCGGCCTCGTAATCAACGTCTGGACAAAAGGCAACGCCGGGAACGCTTCGCTTGTTTAACTCCTTTCTCGTCAACCCTCGGATATGATTTTAATCCTGTCCTCTCCGTTCCATTCCAACGGATACTTAATTAACAACTCGGACACAGCCGAAATGGACGCGGAGAATAACGATCTTCTTTGCATAAAAGCATCTGTTCGCTTTGAAGCCGACTTCGAGGATTGAGAATGGCGGTGCTGGTAAAATCAACGAGCGCCTCGAATCGCTGACAGCTGTCGATTAGTTTCGATTCCGCGACTTTCACGCTCGGTTTCGTCTCCGCTGCCGACGCGATGCGCCTAGCTCATCGCGAAGCCTCGAACCAACGTCGCGACGCTCTTCATCCGATTACCCAATTACCTTAGAGCAAGAACCGAGCGATACATGTCTCGGGTTGTTCTCGCGACGAATCTTAGCAGGGAGAACAGGAAGAGAAACGGGGGATGAGTGCCGCTTGGTCGGCTGCCAATTGTTTGCCGAGACGAGGATCGATGATCGCTCGAAAGCAAGCCGATCCGACGACACTCGCCTGTTCCAACGATCGTTAACGAGCACCTGTAAACACCGGGAATGGGATTATCGACGGCCAGGAACGTTTTCTACGATTGCTCGCGAGCTGCCATTACGAAACGCAAGCTCGGTCCTTCTGTCACGGAAAATCGGCCGTAAACGATCGCGTAAGTCTCGCCGAAAGAATTCCTCGTCTAATTGGAAAAATTACTCCTAGAATTTTCACTCGATTTTCCCTTTCATCGACAAAAGCGAAGGTGTAAATTAACGAACGTGTAAACGTGAATTATCTAGCGATTTTCTAAGGGAAAATATTGGTCGAGGGTACCGATTTCTTTTCCTTCAGACCGTAGAATAAAAATTAGAGAAAACCTGCCAACATTCGAAATCCTTGTCTACTTGGAAAAATTACTCCTCGAATTTTCACTCGATTTTCCCTTTCATCGACAGAAGCGAACGTGTAAGCTAACGAACGTGTAAACGAATTAAACTGGCAATTTTCTAGGGGAAAATATTGGTCGAGGGTACCGATTTCTTTTCCTTTAGACCGTGGAATAAAAACGAGAGAGAACCTGCCAACATTCGAAACTAAAACTTTCTCCTGTTTGCAAAATTGATATTGCATAAACTTCATTGTCCGCTCGTGGGAAATTGCTCTTCCAATTTTCACTCGATTTTCGCTCCGGTCGTACAGGTGTTTCTCTTTTGTTCCGTGAATTAAATTAACGATTTTCACCGCTGGAATATCGGTGGTAGAGGGTTTAGACCGGGGAATAAAAATGTAACCGGAGATCCTGTCTGCGAACGTTCAAAGCTGAACTTTCTCTTGTTTGCAGAATCGATATTCGTTCATAAAGGGTCCGTGCAATCGATACCGCATAAACCTCGTCTCCAATAAGGAACATAGAAAGAGAAATATGGTAATCGAGAAATGCCATTCGTCCAGAGACATCTTCAATTATACCAGCTTTTCTTTATTCTATCTCGTACTTTCTTTATTGCACGGTAAAATTCGAGTTTATACTTATGTATAAGATGAGAAAGCTTGCAAATCACCGGAACAGATGGCAACCCGCTGACTGGAGGACGTAGCCTGTTGCGACGTCAGATTATTCAAAGTCGATCACCGAACTATCGAACGTGCGTGAGGTGCAGAATCCTCTGTTGGCACCGGTTCAGCTTGCAACTTTCAAACAGCGCACGGACCTTCATGCCGGCCGCCAAGGTGGCTGGCTTTTAGCTCGTTGCACCCTTCCTTTCCAGCAGAAGTTGTTGGTCCACTGCCAATTGTAACGGCCGGTCGATGCGCCTAAGTGGGATTGCTCGATAAAATTTTACAACCCCGAGCGCAGCTGCGCCGCTAACCCTTGCTTCCAACCCTCTCGTAAATCACTCTGATAAATATTGACTCGTCGCGGCAGCGAGGGTTGCAAATGCGAAATCAACGATCGCGACCCGGTTTACTGGATCTCCGAAAAGAGGTGTCCATTTCGGAAATCTACTCGTCTGTCGAAGCGTTTTTAAATAACAATCTTTACTTTCTAATTTGTTCAGACGATTCTCCGCGCTTATGCGCGCTATTTTTTGGAAATTTATACTTTATATAGTTTGTATACTCGTTCCAACAATCGGGATAAGTGACTTGGGTTAGGCAAATTCTTCGGATGTACATAAGAGTGAGATCAANCGAGGGTTGCAAATACGAAATCAACGATTGCGACTCAGTTTACTGGATCTCTGAAAAGAGGTGTCCATTTCGGAAATCTACTCGCCTGTCGAAGCATTTTTGAACGACAATCTTTACTTTCGAATTTGTTCACACGATTCTCCGCGTTTATACGCGCTATTGCAAATATTTGCCGGAAATTTATACTTTATATAGTTTGTATACTCGTTCCAACAATCGGGATAAGTGACTTGGGTTAGGCAAATTCTTCGGATGTACATAAGAGTGAGATCAAACACGCGAGGAATAATATTTCCCTAAAATTCACACTTAACATCCCGACGATCGGAATAAGTTGTTTGAGTTAGGTAAATTCTTCGAATATTCATCTTTCCTTCAAATTTACATTCGATATTCCAGTGATTACAAGCGGCATAGGTTAGTTTCGAGATAAGTAAATTCTCTGAACACGTATGCGCGTGAGATACACGCGTGTTTCTTAAAAATTTCAATGAAATATTTCGAAATTGAACGGAGAGCTTTTTGTTTACTCGTCGAATCTTGGTGAAGTTTCCGACGCGAGTGACTCGGTTCGCCATCTTGTCTCGTGGGACCATTTCCGCGGGACGTCTTCGAGCATTGTTCCGAAGTCTTTGTTCTTTGAAGGATGTTTAAACCGCTTTCTTTCGCACACTCCCATTGTCTTCCGTATCGAAATAACGGGTGCCGTTCATAGAGGCGGCTTATTATGTCACTCGAACGTGTTCTCTCAAACTCGGCTTTTTGTTTTCCCTCCGCCTTTCGATTCTTTCGTCGAGACACGTGCGAGTCAAAATATTCCGCTTTGCGGACGCAACGTTACGTCAGGGACGAACGAGACGCGGATTTAACCGGAGCGTTTGATCCTGGAGATTAAATCCGTAATTGGCGAAGCCAGGAATTCCGGAGCTCCCGGTCGCGACGCCTTTCCAATTCGAAAGTTGGCCACTCGTCGAATATCGACCACCAGCGGGGTGACATCCGCGTTGACCCAGGTCACTGCGCCCTTTTCCCGAATTCGCGAACCATCGCGCCTCTGACTGGCGTTGCAAACGATGGCAGACGCCTGTCGAATCCTGGGGAAAAAAATCACACCGTCGACCCTGGTCGTGCGAGTGGTTCACCTCGAGCTTCGGGCATCTTTTTTTTCCTTTTTTCTTCCTCACCCTCCGCGTCCCGAGGCCGAGCGCGGTGAAAGAGACGAATCGACTTTCGCTTTCGTAATCCATGAACCAGTCGCGAGAATTTCGGAGTTGATAACCGACAGGCGCGACGCGGTTTAATCCTCTTGAAACTGCCGTGTCTGCGACTAATCGAACGTTCGATTTGATTATTCGAACATCGGGTCTTTTCTCAGTCGGCTAATAGCGTTGGTTAAACACAGTCCGGTTCGAAAGACGGACAAAAGTCTGTTTGGCAAGGGAACGCTGTTTGTTCCGATCTAACAGCGAGGACTGGGATTCTCGGAACCTCTGAATATTCAAATAACAGGCCGCCTAAAAAAGGATTCGTCTCGCGTGTTTACGACAATCCTCCGAGAGAAGGCTGGACGTTCGTCCCTCTCGGCTCCGATTTTATCGCTGTTTCTCCAATTAATCGTGCCTTTACGTAACGACTACAAAGTTTATTTGCGTGCGAAAGCCGAAGGTGCGACGCAAATCCAAGAAAAGCGAACCGATATCAATAGCATATTAATAACGAGCGATTACATTACGTAATCGAAGGAATTCATCTGGCTCGCCTGTAAATCGCTAATTATCATTAGGATCGCATCCTTGATCCTCTTTCCTCACGCTTCGATCGCGACAAAGTGAATACTGGATCTGGTTCATTCCTATCACCACGCGATCCATCGATGCTGCGCGAATTTCGCGAATTTCGCGAATTTCGCGAAAGACGCGAGCCGAAATTCCCGTTAATGTTCTAACTCGCGTTAATTCGATTAAATCGCATTAAATCGCGATGAAAGACATCTCGTTTGGGGTATCGTATCGAATTCTGTCACCGCGGATTTCGCATCGACGGATAACATCGGAACGGCCGCTCTCTGAATTTAGTTCCCGCGTCAGAAGTGTTATGTAAAGCCCAGATTTCTCGTTCCATACGTTATTCATCTCTGTTTACGGCCACCCGCCGGTCCATTGATTCCGGAACGTCACCCATCGTCCGCGCGTGGTCGTCATTATCATATATATTTATCGCCCCGCAACTATCTCTTTCCTTTTTTCCTAGATCACCGGGATCTCTTCATCGGAGTCTTTGAAACGACGAGAAATGGAAGACACGCCCCTGTCCTTCTGAAGATTGTTAAGCGTATCGTGTATATGTTTCGCGATCTATATTTAGATCGTATGCAGATACGTGTGCACCGCTCTATGTACGCCGGGTAAAACAAGTGTCGGCACGCTGTACTGCGAGGAAATTGGATTTTCAGTGCCCGCTCGCTTTTTTAAATACAACTTCCCGGTGGTACAGGACACGGCAAAAGGTTTCGCACGAGAATGGTTCAATTTCTCGCGTTCCGTTGCGGCAAAAATTCCGAAGAGATTATTTCCAAGGCACGCAGGAATTTTGAATTGCGATGCACGGGATTAGGATTTTGAAGAATTTTCCGAGTCTCGAATATTTGCGGAATTTTTAGATCTCGTAATTCCATGAATGCAGAATTTTTAGGTGCCATGTAAAAAAATTTCTCATCCTCGAAAACGTAAGTTTTCTATCGAAACTTTATATCTACCAATCTGAATTTTCTTACCCACTGTGTACATCTTCTCTATGGTCTATCATCTTCCATCATGCGACTTTTCACTGCAGAGATGTAATTTTATCCCGCTGACGATGAAAATTGCGTGCTTTTATTCTCCGATGTCAAAAATAGACTAACTGCGTACGTTACGTCAAAATTAAATACAGTGCAACTTTAAACCGTCGTATCTCTGTAAGAAAAAACCGTACGATGACGAATCGGATTTAGTTTCACAGAGGAAGAATGACACTGCATGACACGATAAAAAAATATACTGAGAAAAAATTACTCTTTCCGACATTTCTCCCCAAATATCGCGAAAATTCAATTATTTCGCTTCTACAATTCCGAACTCAAAGATCATCTACCCGAATTTTATATCTGCACCGTCATCGTGTCATATTTAACAGTTTCCTCTGCGAGACGCGAAAGAAAACGATATTTCACGTTCGTTTATTCTATTATTTCACGATTGCACGATATTTGTCCAACTGGAAAAATTGCACGTAAATTTACTTCAAACTTCGTCTTTTTGTATACACGAGCGTTTTATCTCGTTTCCTGTGCCGCGGTCAACGCAGCCGTCGCAATTATGTTTCTCCGGCTCGTTACGTAAGTCCCAAGGCGCTTTTTCGCCGTCCATTTTGCTGCAGAAAAGGCTCGGGACAAAGGGGAAGCAGCGACGCGATGTTTGCCGTGCAGAGGACACGGATCCATTCTTCTCGCCGCGTTGTTCCCGCGGCAAAATGGAGGAACGATGCAGCAGACTCGCGTGTGCGAGCTGCTCGTTTTAGTCGAATTAACAGCACGTAGTTTGGACTATCTTCGAGGAAGAAATGGAAATTAGGTACCTCGAAATAAAACTACAAACCTGCCGTACCTGCCCATGTCAAATGTCCGGGAAGGAAATTTAAAAAACCGTGGAAATCAATTATTGTTACGTTAAAAGAAAAATCGCGAAGACACGGTTAAACGCAAAATTTTTCGGTCAAAATTTTAACACCGCCATTCGGTTCCCGGTACGACTTTGAGTGATCTTTAACGATTAACGAGGATTCTTGGAGGCTAAAAACGTTGATAAGTAACGTGTACAACGAGACCTAATTTCTGCGATGCAGCAAAGATGTCTCACTTTCCTATCTACATTGAAACGACGCGCGTTGAACGTCAACACGCGATTCACTGCCATTGAAACTTCGTAAAACGCAGAATACAAAGTTGATTACCTTGATCAGAGAACGGATCACACGAACCTCTTCTTTTTTCAGTTTTTATCCCTCAAAAACCACCGGAATCAGAAATTTTCAAACGCTTTACGAATTATTTCTCAAGCCAATTGTATAAAATTCTTCTTCGTTAATCGATGAGACAGTCGACGACGTAGGAACAGGTGGATTGAGAATAAAGTCGGTGTAGCGAGTTTTTAAAAGGCCGACAGTGAATGGTAATGGCGAAACAATGAGCTTCCAATCGAAACACGCGAGCCTCGATGATCGGTGGTCCGGTTTGTGGATCACGTCGCGCGTGTTGGAAGAAGATTGCACGGAATTGGCTCATTATCGTTGCGCAATGTTTATAAATCGGTGCTTGTTCTCGAAATCGTGTTTATTTATATGCAAACGGAGGATTGCAACTCGGGGGCAGAAATATTTGCCCTCGATTACTCGGGAACAATTTCGACATGCCCTAATGCGGTCGTAAGTCCTCTACGACGCTTATTCCGGATTAAAATTCAAAGAAGAACCGTCCAGCGAGTATGTTAATCCAAAGCAAACGTAAACACGATTATATCTGTCATAAATTCCCCCCTTAATGTATGAACATATTATAGTTGCTAAATTGGCTCGAAATTAAATATTTGCCTGTTACTTCTTGACAAGCATCGTGCAATTAGTTGCGACATTCTAAATCGCGATGTTGGAAACACGTGTCATCTCGCGGCTTAAAAAATTGCAATTCTGTGTTTCGCGCGAGTTCCGAGAATAAATTTTCATCCCGAAATTCCCCGGTTTCCAATCGTTCTCCGAAAGACAAGCGCGCGATTTCGACCGCGAATTCGTGGGAGGGAAATATTTCAACGTCCAACTTGGGATTCCATCATTCTCTTCCATCTTATTTTCCAAACCCAGAAGAAGCAGCCGAGATTCGTTTGCATCTGCATTCGCAAAGTCGTCGGAGGTAAACACGGCGATAAATCCGAGCCTCGTCTTCATTCGAATTCCACTCTGCGCTGCTACCTCGCTTCGCCAAATTGCGCGTGTCTACGCGATTCTCTCCAGTTTATCTTCCCTTCCCGAACAGCAAGAACGTTCGCTTAAATTCCCAGCCACGGAGAAAACATTCCGACGAAACGTTCGGCTACCCTTTTTCCCCGAGATTCCGCGTGACCACGTCGCGTTGCTCTTCCGAAGGAGGAACCGCGGGAAGATAAATGCGAAACGGCGATAGCGCGAACGTACTCGTGCGTGCGTTTCCGCATCGAGGAGTCCGCGACGCGGTTCAGCTGTAATTACGCTAAAAGGGAGGGAAAAGGGAGGGAAAATGTAGGAAAAGGGAAGAGAAGAGAGGATACGTCCCTAGGGAATCGTTGCACGCCATGGCGCGAGGAGTTTCCATCGCGAAACGTCTGGAAAGAAGGTTTCCATATGTTAATACGATGCTTGACGTAGCGATCTCATTTCCATCCGATCGCTATGCCGATTAAGCATTGACCCTGCGAATTCGCTTAGCTCGTTGCATTTCGAAAATCAATCGGCCAACGATCGCTCGTCGCGTGCGCGAAATTTCAATAATTCTCGAGCAGCGAGAAGATTTCGCGTAAAATTCTCGAGGGAAGCTGAATCGTATCTAAATAATCGGATGAAAGTCTCCGATTATCCTGAATTTCACTGAAATAAAATCGAAAAAGTCGAATAGTCGCTTGGAAATTAGATAAATGATATGTAAACGAATGTTGGTGTATTAAAAAATAATAAACGCGAATTAAGACCAGTTTTGCTATCATCGTATCTACCACGCATGATACACGTGGATAATGATATTCAGAATGACGTGGCGAAATCTACGTAACTATAACACATTCCTCGAAGAACGTCGACGTCAATTTCGTCACGATGAATACATACTTTTCCAGCCACGAATTTTCAATCTTCCCAAACGACTGAAAGGACAAAAATTCCGAAACCGATCGTGTCGATCGAGTTCCGGAAGTTCTTATATCGAAACAAAAAAGGAGAAACGTGCTGTAGGACTGGATTAGTTCTCGCTTGAACTTCTCTCGTCAGAAAACAAACAGTTTGTACAACGAGAGTTCATTGATTCTTGCGCGTAATCTTTCCTTCGGATAACGAGAGTTTGCATTGGGATAAGCGAATCGAATTTACAGAAGTTCGCCCAAGTACCGATGTTACATACTCCTGTTTATCATAAATAACCGGTTAATATTCGCTACCTTAACCGGTATACAAATAGCTGGTTCTATCGCGAAAGGCAGACGTCTGTCAGACGAGATCCATCTCGAGAAGCTACCCGACAAGGCGATCAGAACCCGACATCCTTCGATTACCCTCGCAATTAGCATGCTCGTTGACAAACACTCGAACCTTGAGAAGTCAGCGAATATCCCCGGCGTTCGAGAACGATCCAGGAGAGAATGTCGAAACCGAAAAGTAAGCGGAACGAATGACTCGGCAGAATTATCACTGACTCCGGAGGAATTAGCATAACGTGTAAACAAGATCCTGAAACGAGTTCGCGACCAGGGGATCCTCCTTTGTTTCGCTGGCTGCCGATGGGAGGGAACGGTTATGACCTCTTAAATTAGAACGCGTGTACTCGCTTTGATCGTATTCCGCCGAGTTAGCAGAGTCGTTCGATCGAGGACGTCAGTCCGGATAAGCGAATCGCGGAATTCGCTAATTTTTCAGAGATAAATAGTCGATGTGCAGTCGCTGATAAGAAGCAGAGAAACGCTTCGGTTCTGATCGTAAATCATCGTAAATCATAGTAAATTCAGTCCAGTCCACGGTGGTCCACGGAAGGCGATAGAGGAGTCTGGAGAACGAGCAGATCGAATATTCGCAGAGACATGGAATCGCAAAGTTGGTGTTCAAAATATCGTTACATTTCCTGGTTTGTTCAGCGCTGTGAGAAAGCTCGGGAAAAACTTCTAACTCTAACTTTGTCTAGGATAGCTCCGATATTCCACGGTTTCGATAACGTTCGAGAATTTTCCCGGTTCACGCGGATTTTCTTTATCCTTCTTTCACAGTTATTAACGCGTTGTTTATCCTTTTGATCGCAGAAATCATGTTGACCGACTGGGACGTGCTCCCCTCGATCAAACTGGGCGACTTCACGCTCGAGATCGAGATCGGCCCGCCGTCCCCGGAATTGCAGGAAGTCGCGAAGAAGGAGCTTCGAGAGACTCCGGAAGTGCAGAAGGAATCGATGGAGAGACTCAGGGAATTACTGAAAGGTAAGAATCATTTTCCACTCGTCGATTATCCCCGATACTATATGAAAATCCTCCTCCGTCTCCCAAGAATCGAAACCTCGCAACTTCTTTGAGAATCCACCGAATTCACCGTGTCTGACCAAACTTTCGAAAGCGCTTATTCGTCGCTATTCCCACCAAATCGTTAGCCTGAGAGAGAACTAGGAAATTTGAAACCCGTGAACGTTCTGTCACAGGAGAGACGGATCTGAAGTGTCCTCTGGAGAACGACTCCTGGCTGATCCGGTTCCTCAGGCCGTGCAAGCACTACCCTCAATCGGCGCTGACCTTGGTGAAGAACTACTACAGCTTCAAGGTGAGGCACTCGAACGTCTACGACAGCCTGAAGCCAAGCAAAGAGCAGAACATCTTCCAGCATAACATCCTGACAGTGCTGCCGAATCGGGACCAGCACGGTCGAAGGATATTGTTGATCGAGCTCGGGAAGAAATGGAAACCGAGCAAGTGTTCCCTCGACGAGGTGTTCAAAGGCTGCGTCCTGTTCGTCGAGGCGGCCATGTTGGAACCGAGCACTCAGATCGCCGGCGCCGTGGTGATCTTCGACATGGACGGACTCACCCTGCAACAGACCTGGCAGTTCACTCCTGCGTTCGCCAAGAGGATGCTGGACTGGCTGCAGGAGTCGGTGCCTGTGAGGATCAAGAATATGCACATCATCAATCAGCCCTACGTGTTCAACATGGTGTTCGCGTTGTTCAAACCGTTCTTGAAGGAGAAGCTAAAAACCAGGGTAAGTCTTCGAAGACTGCTGCCTGCTTATCACGTTTAGGTCTCGTTAATTTATCGTTTTCTGCTTTCAGCTGATTTTCCATGGCTCTGACCTCAAGTCGTTGCACACGTACGTCTCGCCGAAATGTCTACCGAGCTGCTACAACGGCACTCTGCAGCTTCCACGCATTACTGGGCCTCAATGGCTGGAATTGTTGATGTTGTGCGATAAAGAATTCGATGGTACGTGTAGTATACGAATACTACATCTTCTTACATCTTCTTCTTACTTCTTCTTCTACTTACATCTTCCAATCTAATCGATGTATCTACGAAATCATCTCGTTTCGTTTAAGTTAAAGTCATCGATGCGTTTATTTATGCGTCTATCGAAGTTGGATAGACGAGATATAGAAACGATTTAAGACGTGATTGAAAACGAAAGATGTGAGAATTTTCTGTTTTTAATTTCTTCATCGATTAATAGCTTTCTCGTTCTGTTTTCAGCGATCAACTCGTACGGATACAAGAAATAATTCACCCGTTTCGACATACCTTCAGAAGGGCGGAGAAAAACAATTGTTCGGTCGAAAATCGGTATATCGAGGCGGTTTTCGAGCAACGATGTTGGCTGTGGGTTCTTTCGTTGTTGCGCTGTGCTAAAACCGACATACGGCCTACATGCTTACTTTATAGTCGGCTAATCGTTAGTTCATCCTCTACGACGTTAACTTTCGTAAGACGGATGGAAGGAAGCGCGAACTCTTGCAGTTTCTCGCGTAGTCCTCGATCCGTATCATTACCGAAAGGATATTAATCGAATCGTCCGTAGAGTTTTATATGCGTTACGAAATAGGGTAATTTTGTATATTCGTATTTTTAATTAATCATCCTCGTCTCGGTTCGATCTTATGTGTAATATCCTCTATCTTGGACGAAACGACGAGTGACGATACAGGTACCTCTGACTCGTCGGGTGACGATAAGCTTGCTGAAATAGACCAACGACTTAGGATTTATCGTTGTTAACTTATTATTTCGGAAAGCACTCGTTCCGTAAATTACTTTGTCGACCAGTTAGTTAATTTATTAAGGTTTAACCCAAGGGTGTACGCTTGTAAAGTATGTACGTAACAGATATTAAAGACACGAGTAATTACAACATGCGAGTTTTTGGTACCCAGCCTGCCGATTGCTGACAGACGGACCTCATCGATGGCGGACAACGAGATTGTCATAAATCTAGGCTCGGGTGAACTGTCGATCGTCCGTGAAACGATTTTCCGCGGAACGATCGAGAGCGAGAAGCCGTAAAAAGGGAATAATTGACTGAGCTGTCAAGCTAAGACAGTGTTGATGACATAAACTTGCCCAAAACGAGACGTTTAAAAAACGAGATTAACAAAGATCACACTAGCAACCGACTCTTACACTTGTTTCAACCCCAAATCTCTTTTATTAAAGGTTTCTTCGCGATGGAACAATCGCATAACAAACCATGGTTGCCATAATATCCATTGACATAATCCTCGCAGTCACTCGCGAAATTGTCCGTCGACGTTAAAAAATAATTACAACTTAACCCGGTTATCGTCTCGATGAACTGGACACCGATCTCGTCTTCAATACCGAGATAAGTCGATTCATCTCGACGATAACGGTGATTCGAAATTTTCTTTTCGCTGATTTCACGATGTCGATGACGGAAACTTCTTTCACCCTAATCGTTCCTTTCTTCCATTTTTCACATTCGATCCGGTGGATCCAGTTTCAGCGTCGCGTTCCGAGCTGATTTACCATTGCGCCCTGTCCCACGTCATTTCGTACTCGTGTAACCCCATTTGTTGGACTCTGTAACGAGAAAATTCGAGAATCAGAGGGAATTTATCCTGGACAGGCACCTCCTAGCATAATAGCACATGTACCATTGAAATTACCATTTAAGAAATAAATTTAAAGAGCCTTTTCCCTCTGTAATTTTAAAAAGAGGTACTTCAGAGACTGGGAAGAGGTAAATATTTTTTTCTTAGTGGTCGTGAAAGTATTTTAAATATAATAAGTATTAAGCGACGACTTGAGCAAGAGATTTAGAATATCTTTCGTGTGGAAACTTTGAAAATTCGATGATATATTTCCTTTTATCGACTGAAAAGTCGCTCCCTGTTAACGACCATTTAAAGATTAAGAAAGATTAAAACACTTTGGAAATTCGAGAAAATAATTCTCTTTATCAACTGAGAAATAACTTCCAGCTAACGAATAACGTTTAAACTAGCAATAGCCATAATAGTAAAATAGAAATGATAACGAAATATCAAGTTAAAGGGTAATCGTTGGAATTAGAGCACTATTAGGATTAGTATTACGGTTGGCCAGGTTCCCGGACTGGTCTGAAAATCGCACACGAATTTCATGCCGATGGCAATTAATCCCGTGACGTAAAACGAAGTTGCGTGGCCCGGCAATTAGCGTTTTCTGTGTACGAGGAAAATTATACGAGGCGCGATTGCGCAACGGAGCCCGTGCCCTGCGATAATGCCACGGTTGCAACGCAAACGTATTCCACCGCGTAATTACGCGAAACCGCGAGTATCGGCTACGAAATGAATCCGAGCATGGCCGATCGTTCCGTGTGTCCAACCTCCCTTTTATCAGAAGAATACACCGCGATCCACGTGTCGCAATACGAGTCCATTTCCTCGTTAAATCGGTCCACTCGGTCACAGGATCCCTGTTCCACGTGAAAACCGATTTTCTACGGCACCACGTCAATGTTTCCGCCATTTTTTCGTCCATAGTCGCTCTACCGCACTTCGATCTCGCATTTAAGATTTTTAAAACAGAAAATCGCCGTGTGTTTTTAACCGGGCGACCATTTCTTGACAATTAAGGGAGTTAGAGGAAAAGTTACGTGTCGCAAGTATATTTGTCATTTTTTTAATGTGTAATTTGTCTGTTTTGATTTGGTATTAGGCAGTTTGAAGAATGGGATCGTCGTGTATTTTTGAACATAGGCGACATTCTGGTAATTTAGGAAGTGAGAGGAAAAATTGCGTGTCGCAAGAGTATTTGTCACTTTTTGATCTCGAATTTTTCTATTTTGATTTGCTATTAGGTATTCTTCGCCGACGGCCATTTTTTGGTAATTAGTAAGTGAACGAACGTGGTTCACGTTCAAAGTTGTTCTACAAAGGAGTGTCGCAGGTGTATCTACGACTTGGCGATCGATAATCGTTCTACTTTAACTTGATTTAATTGTCCGAGTGCCAAGTAGCGCGACGGCACTGTTCGGACATGTCGAAAAGTGCCATCGAGTCGTAATATACGATTGTCTCCTGCTCTCTGCGCGTTCCATTTTTCCCATACTTCCCGTTACCGTTCTTCCAATATCGAAAATAAAATGCGAATGATCGGGTCGCTTGTCATATTCCAAGGCAAAGTGGAAAATTCGCGATTGCACCGACGAAATTGGTCCGAAAAATGCTACTTGCAAGTATACCGTCGCGGAGCGCTTTTACGGATATTTTCGCGATAGTTAGGAGGATATAAGGAACGCGAATTACCTTCGATCTCCTTCTCGAAATTGCAGAAGTAGTCGGCGATCCTCGGACCCATCGGTTCGTCTGGCAACTCCATGTTTCCGCCAAACTCGACAGGCGTAGACTTGGCGCCGGTGAACGCGAGCAAGGATTCTCTGTTTGTCCCGTGGAAGTGAATCCTGCTGCGCATCTTCTCCTGCGAACAGACACAAATCAGCCGTGACAAGTAAACAGTGAATCATTCATTTCTACGTAATGAACAAACTAGCATTGTCACTCCTCGCATGCTAATCACGCGAGTTATTACAAAGACCGCGTGTATCGTTTCATTGGTTGCTTTTTTCTTCGATCGTTGTTCCTTTGTAAATCATATTTGCAAGAGCACCATATTCGTCGAGGTTCTCTTCGTTCCGGGAAGAGGAACGCGAGTCGAGAGGATTGTTCAACGTCGAATTTGGTATGCGTATCGTTTGTCAGCTTTGTCGGACAGGAAATCGCGAAGGCGAGAATGATCGACGAAAGAACGTACCACGAGGAAGGGTTTGAAGAGGGCGAACACCATGTTGAATACGAAGGATTGGTTCACTATGTGGATACCCTTCACACGGCAGGGCACGCATCTCTGCACCCATTCCGTTACCTTTGCAGCGAATGTCGGGGTGAATTGCGTAACGTGGCCCAGTGTGAGACCCGCCATATTTAAAATTACGTGCACGCCGGCGATCTGGAAGAAAATATTTGTCATTGACGAATTATTCTACCGAATACCTTCAATCGTAGTGACGATCAAGTACGATCAATGACTCTGGGGAAATATGGGGAAAACTGATATGAGAAATTGACAGGAGATTATATGATTATAAATGTTGACGATAATAAAATACCGATGTTAACAGAAATAGTAGAAATAAATATTAGGAAATAAAATAAAGGAAATTCGAATGTCTCGTGATACAAAGCGGGAAGGGATGAAAAATGCGAAGATTCTTAAATCGAATTCGATAGACGCGATTAGTCGTATGAAAATTAGTATGAAAAATTAATAGTAGATTACGGTAGTAGGAAATGAAATAAAAATAAAAATTTATATTCAAGATCGTCCATAAATTTTCGCGATAAAATTGGCGATACTACCATAGAAATAAGTATCAGCGAACGAGTTACAGTAAATTCGAGTATCCCGAGGCACAAAGCAGGAAAAGAGATGAAAAAATATGCGAAGATGCTTCGATAGACACGGTTAGGGTTGTCGCGGGATGTATTATAGCAAGGTCGGCGTGGTGTGGACACAGGACGGTAGGAAATCGCGGCGAGTTGCTCGGGATGGAACAATGGGGTATAGAAATTTTTCAAAGTGCTATGTATCGACTTGGACGTAACGAGACATGCTCTCGTAACGATACCAAATATGAAGCCCGGAAGGTCGGCGCCGAACGGGGTTATTGCACAATTGCTTGCGATGCTAGCCGTTCACCTAACCATCCACTTCAATGGAACTCGTGTTTGTACACAGCGTTCTGGTCGCGATCCGATGAATTTCACTTGCCAATAAATTGCCCGATCGAACATAGAATTACGCGAACTTAAACGCTTTAAAACATATATACACGCGACATTGATAAAAATGAAATCGAACGAATATATATTGAAATTTTTCTTTTTTTCTTTTTTCTTTTAATTAGAGTTAATTACGATCAATTCCCGTAACGCCAGCGACCTGTATTAGGCTTATTAAAGTCTCCACCGCGACTCTAGGGGATAGAATCTTTCGAGCCTACGAACACGAAGATTAAATTGAATATACCTGGGTCTTTGGCTCGGCTAAGGCCGCGGTCAACGATAGCATGACCGATCGGAATATCTCATCAATGGTAATCACTTTCGTGTTCCATAGCTTGCCACAGTTGACCAACATGAGTCTGCTGCCGTTTGCATTCCGTTCTGGCAGCGGTATCACTATTCCCGAAGAAAATACTTTCCTCTCGGTGCTCGGCAACAGCTTATCGCAATAACGTGGATTGTTCTGCTTGAATCTGTAGAACCTCTTCGCCTGTGAAATCGAAGCTATGTAGAACACGTACAAAAGCTTCTCGAGTGAACGTTTGAATCAACGAAATTTGTCTCACCAATTCGAAGGCGCTTTTCGGGTACCATTTGCAAGGTCGCAGGAACTTCTTGAAAACCTCGTTGTCATCCGACAGGATCAGGTCAGGCTCATCTGGGAACGAAACGCAAACCTTGCTGAGAACGTGCAATTATACCTGCTCGTTTGCTCGTCTAGGCAAGGCATCATTATCCCGAAACGAGCGGTTATGCCATCGCAACGGTCAATTACGCCATCGGAGGATTTCCGTTGCCATCGACGACCTTTCTCGAGATCTCGATGTCGCTCGCGACACCCTGGCTAGCAGTTAATCCGCTTCCTGAAGAGAAATTAACCGATCTTCCGATCCTCGCGATACTTCCCATGCGTATCAAGTTCCTCCGAGGAACGTCGAACGAGAATGCGATATTTTCAACGAGAAAGGAAATTTTCATTTTCTCTCGACCGGCTCTCAGCTTGAAATCTTCCGTTGCATTCCTCTACCCTTGATCACTAGAGATCGAAGGAGCTATCGTGTCAATTTGAAGCGTAACTCGCGTAGTACAGGTTTCGCGATAAAAGTTCGCTCTTCGTGTTCGCTTTTCTGCCGAACTAGTTTTTCCCTAGATATAGGGATAACTAGTAGCGACCACAATGAGAGTGGATACTGGATAAATCGTGTAAGATCGTAATATCGATTAACGCTAGATTTACAGGACCCGTCAATTTGACGGATGAGTTGCTTCAATTATACGATATTAACAGATTTAATTAACTTATATTAAGTCTGTTAATATTGTGATCGTTTTCGAATTAAACCCATCGTTTGCTTTTTAAAGAAAATATGTGGTTTTGTTTAACCCAAATCTGACGGGTGTCCGTAGAAATAGGAATACAAAAAACCCCCGTAAACCTAGTGTTAAGGAGTTTTACGATCTCGAAGCAGGAAATATTCGACGCTCGGAATTTATTTCACGAGGAATGTTTTTGAACAGGGTTGTTCATTAGAGACCATGGTACTAGAGACGGTAAAGCGTGTCTTATCTGACCATCAAGGTCACGCACTTCCTGAGCCCTGAGGAAGTTCGCACTGTCCAAAACCTGAGCTTCGTTTCCTTAAGACTATCTTCGTTCGAAGTCGCGTTATTTTATTACATTATGGCTCTGTTCAATAATCAGATTTGCCGAATTTAATCTGCGAAAAAGCGAGTATGATTTGGGAAGAGGTGAAAAATTCGAAGTGCGAAATCTGCGAGATAATCGTGAAGCCACGAGATATCTGCTGTATCTTTAGACTTCGATTCTGCCGAACGAAATTCTTATCGACTTCGGAAATTAACCTTGTCCTATCCTCTCTCTGCCTGATAGAACGCCTTTGTTTTGATTCTTCTGAAACGGATCCGCTCGATAACCAAGTATTTATTGCGATTAACGATTAATCGCGATCTCCCTTCTGTCAATTTTGACAGATCGTTTCATTTAGGCGAAAGATAAAGCTGTCAAGGCCAGCAGCGTGTATTTTCTCGAATTCGTCACGCGAGAACCTTGTAAACCCTCGTCCTTGATTTCTCCCAATTTTTCCGAGAAGGTCCTCGCGATTTTGCGAGAGATCCGAAGCCAAGGGTGCTCTGTCGCGTTAGAGAGACGGTTCCTCGATCCCCGATCCAATTTAAAAGAGAATACCAGAGGGTGAAGTGGAGAGCAAGCAAAGGAAGGCTTGCATCGCGACGTGTTTGCTCGGTGTACGCACAAAAGAGGCCCCTCGCGCTTCTTTTTCCCGATGAATCACCTGAGCGAAAATATTTTCCTTTCTTTATTCCTCTCTTTGCGAAAAATCGACGAAATTCCGCGCAAAATCCTTCGGAAATCTTGCAAACCAACATCAAACCACAAACAACGTTCCGTCATTTTCATAATCGATCGGTATTTTTACGTAAACCTCGCGCATATTCCTTCGGAAATCTTGCAAACCAACCTCAAACCCTAACCAACGTTCCGTCATTTTCATAATCGATCGGCATTTTTACCCAAAAATCTTGAACCTTTCCCGAGCGAATCTTCTCCGCCAAACTTCTCGTCGTTTCGTACTTAATCGAACGACCGTCGAGATGGCGATGGAACCGACAATAGACGCGATCGGCCGCCATTTTGCAAGGGTCTGGTTACCTTTCAGCAACGCCCTGAAGTCCTTGAGCGCCTGTTCGACAACCTCCGGCGTCTCGCGCAGCTCTTTCCTCGCGATTTCCCTGAAGAACTCGTCGTCGTCCTCGAAATCCGGCTTCAAGACGTACGAGCCCATCTTCAGTCCCGTCACCACCCTCTTCGGTGTGGTGTGACTCTTCTGCACCTCCATGTTGTCGCTGGCAAGTCTCTCGGTGTTCGTGAACCAGCTCTATCTGTCGGGCACACGCGAAAAACTGGTTACAACTTGGAAACAGGGAAACAGGAAACGATCTTCCTTTCTTTTCTTCTCCTCTCTTCTCTCCGCCTATATCTCTCGGATGATATCACTCCGGAGGCTGCAGGATGGCTGTTTGTTCCCGGCTCCCGATTATGCGACCGTCTGATCAGAAAGCTTACGTACCCTTTGCACTCGGTGCATTCTTTCGTTATGAAGAAAATAGCGATTCGAAAACCTCCTGTCACGAAGTGTAAATTGGTAAATAAGAAATAAGAAATATATATATTAAAACTCAAAATTATTTTACTTCCACAATCCGTGCAGCCTTTTGTAATTTTTAATCGTGTTTAATTAACCTCGAAGTTCGAAATCCGATTAAATGGCGACTGAGGATCGAGTGCAAAAGGTTAATATTTGGGACACGAGATATTACACGTTGATCAAGTTGTCCAGGACGATCCTAAACTGTTTTCAGATCGATTAGATTTTGTTTAACCTAATCATAGAACCTCTAAAAGAGAGACCTCGCGGGCAACGAAACTATTCTAACCTTGGAACTACCATGGGAATGAATGATCGTTTCGTACCAATTTCTATTTTCTTCTATTTCCAGCGTGTCGTATTAATTAATACCAATTACACGCATTACATTTCGATACAAACCGGTAGTTCCAGTGTTAGTATTATCTAATTGGCATACGTAGAAACGTCAATATTTTGATTCAATCTTTGTTTTGTGTTCCTGTTTTGGCTTATCGCAATTATCGACGCAATTACGTATCCCTCATTTCCATCGCGTTATAGTAATTATACGCGTTACATTTAGGTGTACATTATAAACCGGTAGTGCCTGTGTTAACATCCGATTTGTATACATAAACAAATATCAATCTTCCGATTTGCCAATTACCGGGAATCAACCGGTCTTCCAAAGCAAACCTAACACGAGTCTCGCTCGACGAGGATTTCCAGAGTTAATTGGTACTTTCTACGCGATTTATCGTTAACGCGGCTAATGGAGGTAAGTGTTTGTGTAAATGTAGTGCAACGCGCGAGGTGTGCGTGTGTTTGCGAAACAAGGTAAATATCCAAGCTGGTTTCGTCCAGGAATGTTTGCAGAAGCGACTTTAACGCAGGCAATCCCAAGATCTGACTCACTGTTTGCACGATCTTTTCCTCGATCGCCAGAGCAAACGTGGATCATGCTCCCGGCTTCCTTTTCATCCGATTACCGCGATTTTATCCAGCCTCGTTGACAATCCTGATGCACCGCGGACGCGTCGCGATAAATTCGACGACAAACATTACAAGAATCAGCGCTTCTCTTTGTCCAATCGTTTCGAATGCATCGTACAAAGTTCGCTCTACGCGAAGTTTATTTATGTTTTATATATACACATCTTAATCCGATACTACACCGCCTGATAAGATAACTAAAAAGTCCAAGCGATATCTAGCGAGTATACACAATATTAACCTCGAGCTAATAATTTTCCTGTTTTCTCCTCTTTGTTTTTCCAACACGCAAATGCTGTTCGAACGATTCTTTGTTTGCGATACTTCAGGGTCCCAAAGTCTACGATTCGACGAAGAAAATCATTGCTCACCTCGCTTTATTAATAATCGACCTTCCTCCACCCATTCGGATTATAATTAATTGGTATATTAAATTAGAATAACTTAGGAAGTATACTTCGAATCTCGATTTTCTAATTTCGCTTCCGTCCCCGACCTTTACACGCCGTCGTTAAACAATCGATCTTCTTCCTCTAAAAGGAAACTCACCCCGGACTATAATTAATTGGTATATTAAATTAGAATAACTTAGGAAGTATACTTCGAATCTCGAGTTTCTAATTTCGTTTCCGACTCTCGTACCAACCTCGATCGATCGATTTTCCTTTCAACGGAACAGAATCAACCCTAAATTCCAGCAAATCACCATGCCACGCTTAAACCGCGAAACTTTCTTTCAACTTTCTCGCCCTGAAGTCTACTGAACCATCGTATATACCACTGCTATATATATATATATAATAACGTGATTATACTAACGCGTATTAGAAAACTCCGAGAGTGCCGGACTAGTGAGTCAAGACCCACCGCGAGTTTTCGAATCGACCGAAAGGAATCCCGAAATTAATTTGCATACCTGAGAAGAAGAAGACTCTTGGTCCTTTCGACTGGTTCTTTCCACTTTTAGTGACCCAGCAGGAATGGATCCAGCTTAGAGAACCTTGTCTCCCTCTCGCTGAACGACGATTCGTCTGATAGCGTCTCGATGACGGCGGTTCAGAATGTCATTTCACGGTTCCGAAGGGAGAAGTTTGGCGATTCGGAGGAAGGCGAGGTGAATCGCGAGGATCGTGGAGCGAAGGCAGGGACGAGGCGGGAAACGGTGGCCTGGTTGGATGGGAAACAGGTTGAACAGGAGTATCCAGCTTGGCCGAGTCACTGGTGAAGACTGCCACGGTGCAGGACTCGCAAGTCGGAAATCAGCTAGAAAGCGAGAGCGTTTCTCCCACCTTGATCGTTGTTTGTCACAACGGGAACGACTGTAGAGGTTGCCCTTTATCGAGGCCGTGCCACAATTAAATTTCAAAGTAGCCCGAATTACATCGTCGAGGGGCAAAGAATTGTAATCGAGCTGCGTGCCGTTTGACCTCAACCGAGATCGACCTTGCCTTCGATTTTCCATGTTGCACCTTTTCTACCTACTCTGCTTTCTTCTTGAAACCTAACACTCCTCGGTTGACATGTTTCGGGATCGTTTGTAGGTAGAATCTTTCGAGGAAAGCCTAACTAGCTAGACACTCGATTCTCTTATCTTTTATCGCGTCATTCGATTTGACACAGCAAAAGTCGCTCGCTTTCGCGGAAACTTTCGGTGTAATGCTTTTTTTTCAACGGAGGAAAAAGAATTGCGATAAGTTTAATCTACTCTTCCCTTTTTAATTAGGACAACTGTGATTAAAAGACAGAGTCATTCTGACAATAATTACCATGACACGTGGCAGCGAGGTTTGACTAAGAAAGAAAATTCCGACGAGTTTAACACGATCCTTTCTTCCCTTTTAGCTTTCTCTTCTTTTTTAATTAAAAATGGCTACGGATAGGAGACAGGGTCTTTCTAGGAATTTTCGCGTGTCATTACGCCGAGGTTTTCTTTCGTCCCAGTTTTAAATTGCGCCCTAAATCGAGTCAATCTGTTTTTGCTGACTTAAATTCGAAAGTGATTCGGGTTCTCGCGCGTTTCGCGAGTTGTCCTCGCGTTATTCTAACTGGATCGATAGAAATTGAAATGTTGATATTATTTCCATTGGCATAGGACGTCGCATTGGCACAGAAACTTAGAAGCATGTACGAAATTAACACACCTCGATTTGATCGTGTAACAATCAGCAGAAACAAGAAAATAACATACATTAAGATTGCATGAAGCATTTGCAATTTCCGTAACGAGTAACGTTGGTAATAAAAAATATCAATCCACGCATATTTTATTTTAATGTTTCGTCGAAGTGTTGTTCATTCTTGCAAACACAATATATACAAATATCTGATGCAAATACATTGTATTGCATAATAAACTAATATGAATTGTATAATAACGTTTTTTTCGTTTTCTTCCAACTGGACAATTGTGTTACGAATGGAAAAATTTGTATCATGTTCTGAAGTGTATTAATTCATTTTTGGTGAACTTTCTCAGGAAAAAGTTCATCGACGTGATTTCTGATGATCTCTAGCGCTGAAGAATCCACCACTTCGATCTGTTCGATCGTTTCATAGTTTACGTCGAACTAAAAATCAGTTCGTTCTATCTTCTACTATCAATATTATTCTAGTCTCCATTATTACAATTTTTATTATCCCCGCTATTTTCCGTTACGACGTTTCAATCGATTATTTACCATATACTCTACTACTATTGTTCGTAAAAAAAGTTCCGAATACTACATTTCCATAAAATTTCTCTGGAATAAATTACTACCGAACTTGTATACAGTGGAATAAAAACAGTTTCTTGCTTTTCCCATTTCACGTATTCAATGCTAAAATAGCGATAGCTATAGTTAAAACATTATAATATTGAAATAGACGTTCTCTACGTCAGTTAGGCGATTTACGCGATGAAATATCGTCCGGTCGGATAGGGCAATACATGAATATTAAGCTACGTATACTTATGTTGCTGGCGACATATGCATAGACTTATGAAATTACGATTGCAAAAGATGAGCGACTAAACGAGGAGAAAGCTCACGAAATGCACTTTAAAGGGTGAAAGTTAAACGGTTCGTAAACCCGCTTTGCTCGTACTCAAATTCTTACAGTTTCGTAATCAAAGTCTTAACGAGACCAAGAGACCCGTACGACGCGTGTGATCCTCGTATTTCAAACTACTCCTTACACGTTACATTGTTTAAGTAGAAAGTTATTTACTGCCAAAATCCATTACTGAAATACATTCTCTACTATCTCTGCTAATGCACTCTACGCGTCTTAATCCTCCGCTTCGTTATAATTTTCTACTTTTCTCGAAGGGAAAAATTTCGCTGAGATATCTCTTTAGCCACTTAGCGAAGACGCTCTTCCTCGTTCTATCCTTGCTCGCGCATCGAAATTTCCGCATTGTGGTCGCTTCCGAGCATTCTCGTAACTCGCTTCCTAGCCCGACCCGGAGGTAATCCTGAAATTTCGTTAAAAGCGCAACCCGGTCGATGAAGGATATCGAGAAACACTGCTCGTCGTTTTGAGAAAATCATTTATAACAGATAGAGGTAACAGTTTCCCGTACAAAAGTATACAATAAATTGGAGATACATCTCGGATGTGGAAAGGCAACAAACCTCGAAACGCTTAAAATATTTTGTACAAAATAGTGCGATCACAGAGAGAAGAAGATCTTCGGTATAATTCCAGTGCATCGTAGTCTCCCTTAGGCTATTGCTCCTTGCGAAATCCAAACGTGTTCCATTCTGGAAAATAATCAAACGAGTCTCATCAGTCTCGATGGTCTCGAAAGACTCTGCTCCATACCTCCAGTTAAATCCGCTAAATTCCTCTTACCTTTGATTACGTCTTCGTGCTTCATTAGAACGGGGTACCAATCAGCGCTGGTGTAATCCATTTCCGGCAAATTGCCGCCGTAGTTCTTTGGCAGATGACTGGCCGGGATGTAGGCATGAAGGGAGGACATCTTGCTGCCGTGGAAGAACATGCGTTTCTTTAGCTTCTCTCTGACGAAAGGCTTGAACATCTGCCACACCATGTTGAACAGGAACGGTTGTTTCAGGATATGCACCTAGAAAACCGACCGCGCAATCAGCGTTCCGTCGACGTGTCAAAACGTCACGCAAGGCAATTCCATTTCTGGGTCAATGGAGTTGCGTAACTGCCGAATCAAGGATTTCTTAACTGCATCGCGACACGGCGAAGTAGCCCGAGATATCCTCGAATCGATGAAACGACAATGTTACGAACCTCTTTCAGGCGCAAAGGCATCGCGTCCTGAATGAAGCTCAGCAGCTTCATGCTAAACGACGGCGAGAATCCCATCACTTGCTTCATAGACAGACCGTCGAAATCCATCATCACAACGGCTCCGTTTATCTGCAAAGCCATGTATGATTATCTCATAACGGGCAACATTTGAAAAGCAAGTCACGAATGCTGGAGAAAACACAGTATTTCCCTCGCGACTTGCGTTACTTTATATAACCGGGTAATCACGAGCGTGTACGCGACATTACAGAACCATCGGCGTTACAAAACAGTCCGCTGGCGATCCGTGTTTCGTTCACCTGTGTCAGTGGTTCCCGCATGGCCACCTCGTGAATCATATAGAACAGCCGAAGTATCTGATCGGTGGTGACTTTCGAGGGATCCCAGACTTTGCCGCAGTTCACCAGCATCATCCTCCGACCCTTGTGGTCCCTTCCCTTCAGCACGTTCACCACGTTGTGCTCCAACATGGCTACTTTCTCATCGATCGGCAGCAGGTTGTCCAGCAGGGAAGAGTTCTTCTCCTTGAACTCCGCGACCCTCTTCATCAGCTCGTACGCGCTCTTCGCGTAGAATTTGCATGGCCGCAGGAAGATCAGGAGGAATTCGTCGTCCGTCTTGAAGTAGAGGGTCTGGTCCTCTGCAAACGGAACAGACAGTTCAGTTCAGTTCAGTCGCTAAGGGTTGATCAAGTCCGTTTTTCCCGGTACTTTTTAATCGAAGTATCGAAACGCGTCCGATACGCGAAATAATTTTCCATCGCGCAACATAGCTGCGCGAACCAGGACCAATGGTCCCATGTCGTAAACCACAGAGTCTCCTCGCGAATATTCCGATTTCTATCCGATCGGAGAACTATCGGCGTTAAAAAAAAATATGTCCCATCATAGCATCGATGCCCATATTACCCTGTGGCACCTATGCAAATAGAGGTCAGCCGGGTTAAAATGAATAGGCATTTATCGGCGTCTCTTCATCTTTATTCATAGCGCAAATAAACAAGCGTAAAATGTTTCGGAAAATAGGAGACAATGTGTGACTTTGTTTATTTGCCGCGAAGAAGAAGACGCGACTAGAGAATTCGGCGAGAATTTCGCCGATCGAGGAACTCGAGGAAAATTCAAACTGTCGGTCAAACTCGCGGATCCAGACTTTCGTAACATCCAGAAGAGCGCTCGTTAATCAAGCACGGCCAATCAGCTGTGTACATAATCCAACATTCATAGAGCTAACAATCTATTCGTAACATTCTACGTGGCGCAGATATTCTAATTTTGCGCTTTGCAATTAAAATTCGACAGCTCCGGCATTCGAAAGAGTATTGCTCGAGGAATGTAATTCGAGGATTAATAATTCGAGGAATAATTTTCATTTGATCGGCGACCACGCTGGTGGAAGCTCGAACTGTCCTCGCGTGCTAGCAGCTGAGGCCTCTTCCGTAGGAAATTGCCTTCGTGTTCCTCGTTAAGGAAATTGCCGCGACCTCTGTTCTGCTCCTGACTTCGAAAATCGAACTGTCGGACAAACCAACTACGATATCAAACACGGTATCGTCCCGGTGAATCAGGAACGAAAAACAGAAGTAGGCTTATCGGGGAAAGACAAGAAACAAAGTATTTATTTGCGAACATTTATCTGCTCTTTATCTTCCAAGATACGTGTACAACAATTAGAAATGTTTCGTGGTATTTTCGTCCTAATCTTCATTTATGGATTTCGAGGATTAAAGACTATACGAAAAAATTGTATATACGCTATAAAGAACGAAAAAGCTGGTTCCCTTATCGCGACAGGTCTATCCGGGTTTAATTTCAGGTGGACTCTTAGTTACATTCGAACTCTAATTAGAACAATGATAAACTTTATCGCCAATCGATGAGAAAAACTTTTAAACTAACGGAGATAAGATTGAGGAAATTTTGTCTCGCTACGATACCTAACGTTCTCAAGTCTCTTGTTCGTGAAAATGTCTTTCTTGTCGCGACTGCTGGCAATTTTTTTTATAAAAAAGCATCGGTTGTCTTGGACACATAATATTTCCATAAATCGGAATATATTATTATAGTCTTTGACGCAACTATGTTCACGGCTTATTATCAGTGTAATGCTTGGGAAAAAAAATGACAAATATTTATATTTCCTGCTTTCGTATGCAACAAATTAAGTCTGCAGTACATGCGTGTCCCGACTTCTATTCCGAGTTACCGATATTAATATTATTCTGTAATGATACTCGGTGTACCTTCGAGTTCTTTCTTCTTTTCCTACACATCCTTGTTACCCTAGCAATCAGCGACAAGTGGATCACGAAGCTTCGCGTATTATTTCAGTCACGAGTGCTAGATTATCCTAGCGCGACGACTTATTCCTGAAAGATCCTTTTACGAGACGAAAGAGACGTCTAAATCCGTAAATCTTCCTTCGAACCGTTGTTTAGCCGCTGTCGACTGTTTTCTCGAACTGTTGTTTTTCGAACAACGCTTGTCAACAAGTTCGTGAAACGAAACGATCGTGGATCCTCGCGCTAAACGGAAGATGACGTCCTGTGCGAGATAATTTTCTGTCAACGCGATCCTACGCCAGTGCAATGAATCTTATCTCGGATGAACGGCTACGTGTTCTTCATGGCCATCGTGGGTCAAGGTCCGCGGACGTTATTACCGCGAATTTCCGACTATCAGCGATCTAACATCGCCACCGACCGCCTAGCTACAGGTTGTTTACCGCGTGTTTACCGACAGCCAGAAATTTCCTAAATCTTTGCTCGGCCGAGAGAAAGCTGACGTTACTATCGCCGAGCTGAGATAACGGGCTTATCTGAGAAGACCAGCCTGACCCCTGAGCTTACGTTTAGATGCACCCGCGGTCGACTAAGATCGCGTACCATTCTACGAGTATGACGAAATGTAGAACGATTTTTCGGGTATACGTACTAAAAGAGTCTTTCGTTTGCTCTAGATACGGGAAACATCGGCGATAGTCGAATTGCTGTCTTTTTTAGGGGAAACGTTGATCGAGCAACGCGAATGAATACAGAGTTCTCGTTAGGGTCTTGCAGTTTCGTGCAATTTTTGTTGTATGTTAAATGAACCTTGGAAATTCGAGAATCCGTGCAACCAACGCGGTTAGTTTCGTGACAGTGGCGTTAATTCGCCGAGGCGCTACCTGGCTGATTAACGATTCCTAATGATTTGCACCTACGTTACTGAAATTGCTAATGATCCGAAGTAAGCTGAAATTCAGATGAGTTGGTTCAATTGTCATGCAGATCGCGACATTCGAATTATTCGGGTAAAATCAATCGTAAAAATCGCAGAGGGAAGACGAGGCTGAAAATGGAGTAATTTTATGGCCGAGATATTCCGTAATTTCTCGTTAGTCTGCCTGCTCGTTATGCACAATGCTTCATGGGAGCTATAAAAATTAAGATAATTTATCAACAGTATGACAGCGAGGGGAAACAATGATAACGCGTAATGTTTTCAACTGATTTCGATTGGCCAAGTATGCGAAACGAAACAGCGAGACGAGGCTTGTTCGAACACCATCAAACCTTGCCCCGCGTAAAATCGCGTAATAATCTAATTGTCCGCTTATTTACAAGAGATAACGGTCATACGCAGATTTACATCGCCTTCCATCGACTTGTCATCGATTACCAGGATTTGCAAGTATATACGCGTGCAGTGAGGCCACAACGTTTCGTTACGAAACCAAATTTACGCGAAACACGGCGCAAATTGCTCCTTACCATCCCTGTACTCTTGCCTTTAACACAAAGATCTAAAGATGCAAAGGCCCGAAAACGCGAATCTGTCTCGAGAAGATGCCGAAGCAAGAGAGGAAAGAACGGTGGAAACTCACCCTGAAGGTATTCCTTCAACGCGGCCAACCCCTCCTGCACATTCTTCTCCGTTTCTCTGAGCTCCTTCTCCGCGAGAGCCATGGTTTCCGGCCCCGGTGGCTGCAACTGTAACTCAAACGACATCCTTCAGCTTCCTATTCCCGATCGATGACCGATTGAACGAGTGGCGGCGAATCGATCCTCGCAGCAGGACGACCACAATATATCTGTGACCCGATATATCTTGCACGAGGAGAAGGAGGTCTCTTCTTGTCCACCATCTCGATCCAATCTTTGACCGCTCAAAGTCCAATTCGTAGCGACCGCCCGATTCCATGACTGTTCCGCCGACCGATTTCGTGACGCCTAGTGTACTCTGGAAGACGAGGCACATCGTCGACACGTCACTTAATAAAACTATCTCCCGGAAACACGATGATCGCGTATACCGGCGAGTCATCGATTGATAAGCCTCCGCCAGCGTGGGGAGTTAATCTCCCGATCGTGTTCTCCGCGATATAGGGAGAACATCGGCCATCACGGGAACAATAGCAATCCGACGTTGGGTTCAACACTCGTCTAACATCTCCGGATACCGAAGTTAGCCACCAGTTTCTTCCTTTCTCTCCCTCGAAACTGCTCGAACGCCTAGACGTCTCGACGGACGTGTACATCTTCTTGCACGTTGCCGAGGACCCGTGGGTAAATTTTAAGGTAATCTTCTCTAACGATTCTAAGTTGATCTTCTCTTCCCATCTGAAAATGAGAAAATAGGATTTCGAAATTTCCCTTTGAAGAGATCGAATAGAAAAGTAGGTATAAGAGCTTTCGATCTTCTTTGGAATCTTCTTTAACCTGAAAATTAAAGTTACGATGTTAGAATCGAGTTGGAGTTAATAATGCAGGATAAAATTAAGATCAGACCTATAAAATAAATTGTATTTTGGCTTTGTTTTCATTCCGGCGAATAGAAGATAAGAAGACGAACGGGCTTCAAGTGTTCTACTGTAGAAGAGAGACTAGATTTGTGCGCTATGTATATTAATATACATAGATTGATTTCCCAAACCATGCACCGTGATTTCTCGTGTCTTGGAATAGAGGATGCATTGATGATTTCTTCGTCGACGACGAGAGAATTGCGTGGATTAATCTCAAAAATGGCGGAAGAAGATGAAGCGAACTCTGGTTGGAAGAAAAATCGTTGAAAAGGTATTTATCTTTCGCATAATGCAATAATAAGTCGTGTTCTTTTAATCCTTGAACTTCTATGTAAAACGTATCATCAAAAGGATGAACGTAATGGATTTATTAGATTGGATGGATACTCGATTTTTTGTTGTTGCGCTGACGTTCTAAAATAAAATGTAACGTTTCAATACTCAATTTGATAATAATTTCTTATTCTCAATTTCGCTATTAAAGTACTTACTGCATGATCTTATTTTCCATTTTGCTTAGTTAACCAATTTGGCAAATCGGCGGTTCATTTGACTCGAATTCGGGCCATGAAAATACATAAAAAATTAATGTCAAACAACTTTAGTGCGGTATTGTTTGCTAACAAATAGTACGAAGCGTATCTTCTCTGAAAATAACATACAATACATCTAATAAATTGATCCAGTCTCTCCTGTGAATCATAGTTTTTCATAGAATGTTATGTTCTCAGCGAATTAAACGTACGATTAAAGTCCACTGTAATAATTCCTATGTTTCAAAGTAATAAAATCATAGCGATTATTTTCGATAAATACATTACAAAATAGGTAGTAGGATATGCTAGATTGTGATTCAAGGTTAACTAATCATTGTTTACAATCAAACAAAACCTGTTAAGAAAGCTAATTAACCATAAGATTAAATATTACGACAATATTAGGATTTTTTATATGTAATAATCAACACGATTAAAGATTAATTTAATGGTGATTATCGCTTGCATTCGGACATTAACGATTGCATTATCGCATAAATCGTTAGGAAAGGACAAGACAAATGGCAAATGGCGCATGGTTTATTATCGTATAACGATTAAACTTTATTCCTTAAATCTAGTTCGAAGTAATATATTCTTGCAAAGTAATTATTAATCATCGATTCCAATTGATGTTTGTAACTTACACATTATCATGTTCATCGCTCGAAGACACGGAAGTTCGAGTCTCATGTTCCATGAAAATTAATATATGCCATTCTAAGATAAGGTATAAGCGTCAAATTTACGAATGAATGGATATTGTCTGGTTTTTATCGGATATTCCAATGTTTGCAAGCTTAACAGCAGTTTAGTATAATTTTCGTTTGCTCCATGGGTTTTTGGAAAGCGACAAAATATCGAACACGCGTCGATACGTATTCTAAGTTGAACAATAAAACACGGTAAACAAGAATTAATAAACGTAGAGTATGCTCAAACGCAATGTGAATAATAAAGGTCAGAGATTTCCTAAAGAATTACGAGCACATGCTCGATCACATGGTTAATGCTATGATTGAATAAAAATCAGAATCAAATATCATCTATTCGTATTTCAGTGTAATTTAATTTCTCGCTTTTGAACCGTAGTACGTGAAAATATTCCGATGAACATTTCGTTACAATATCGTGTTGCTGTTAATTAATTGCAAGATTAAAAACGAATAATGACGTTAATAGTTGTCTTTGCATTTAACGCGTCTACAAATCTTTTTTTTTATACAATGGTTCATTATGCGATCTAATCGACTATTTGCTTATAATGCGAGTTGAAGTTTCATATTTTCAGAATTAAAATTAATTTCATGTTTCGACTAGTTGTGCGTATAAAACATGTGTAACGCAAAACCGTGCATTGTTACGATTTTGATTTCGTAATCGAAATTATAACATTGAAAGTTTTGAACAGTTGTTGAATTAATTTATGTTTATCGATGGAATATTTGAGAAATTGATCAGTTTGGATAAACGAGAAGGCCAGCGAACCAGCTTAAATCGGTCATGTTTATTTTCATCCTATTGTTCTTTATCGCGCGTACTTTTAATAGGGGGCGCCTCGATATCAATACCATATCGACAACCGCGACCACTGTTTTTAAATCTAGAACATTCCCGCAGATGGCGGTGCATGCACATATGGTGATTGTTGTATGTATTTCGAGCGTGTGATCTTATTAATCTCCGTAAAGTCGTGTTCGTCAAAACGAGAAAGACGGAAACAACGAAAGAAAAAGAGGAAAAAACCCTTCTTCTGTGATATTTGTTTTTCCCGAGTGTCGCCGCATCCGCGGCGTTTATCTGCATTTAGCGTTGCTCGTTCTCGTGGTTAGCGTCTAAGTCGATTAAAAAGAGGTAGAAGGAGGGCGTTGTGGCCCAAATTTCATCAGCGATAGCGATACACGATGTCTGAAGACCAAGTAAATCCGATCGACGGTATACTGCCGTTTTTACAAAGCGTAAGTACAGCAGTTCCTTTAATTTATGCTGTGTCAGCTTCGTTATCTGTCATTGACACCTATCTATTTTTCTTTCGTGGTTTCGATTTATCGAGACATCGTTGCTTTATTCCTTTTTCTTCTCGGCCACTTTCGTTTTCAACACAGCCGGCGAAAATGTCAATATAAAACTATTAATGCACACGTTAATCCAATTTACTTGTAGTTTAATTACATCGAATTATAAAAATTCACCTACTCATCTCGTTGTATGATTTGTACGGATTCCCTAGTAGTAATAATATAACGAACATCGTACAAAAATTCATCAATTATTCACGGAGAATTTATTTTTGGTGCATGCATCATGACTTCGTACTTTTGTCTCGTTCCTGAATGCAAATATTATATATTTATGAGTCCGACCAATTGATACGTTCCCGCGTTCGTTTACTAGACATAATCTAGTAATATATCGAGCTGCATATCTATAACTCTATTTGAAATGTATTATATGTATCGTAAATTATGCATAATTAATTTAAAAAATATTCGCTATGTACCACGTTTTTATATTTCTTCCTTTTTTCTGCTTTTTTTCCTTCTTTTTTAACTTGGTTGTATTTGCATCAGTATACTATATTTTTATTTCATTATATAATACCATTGTAGAGAGAACATAGAAATGCAACTGTTTAAATTAAACTGCAATTCATTGCAGATTGAATGGCGGGATCCATGGCTTGTATTCTTATTGATTTTCCATATCGCTATTACAATGACTGCATTAATGACACGGAATCATGCCAATTTTCAAATTGTATTATTCCTTGCTCTGTGTAAGTATATTGCATATCAAAAATAATCGATGTACTATTTATTATCATTATACTAACGTATTTATGTTGCAGTACTGTTGGTATATTTCTCTGAAAGTATAAACGAAGTTGCTGCATCCAATTGGATGTAAGTATATTATGATTATAAAAAATTAGAATGTTACTTTGACAAGGATACAAGCAAGTAATAAAATGTGTCTAATATATTTATATAATTTTTAAAGGTTGTTTTCAAAGCAGCAATATTTTGATTCCAATGGACTTTTTATATCAGTAGTATTCTCTGTGCCTATCTTGATGAATTGCATGGTTATGATTGTAAGTAGATACAAAACTTTAATATTTAAAATAATCCTGTATATATTTTTATTAATACGTTCTCTAGTACTCGTTTAGGCTAGCTGGCTTTATCAGTCCAGTCAGTTGATGACTAGTTTAAAAAGAGCTCAATTGAGGCAACAACTGAGAAATCACGAAATTAGAAATGAATCTGTGAATGCAAATGGCGCTATCGTAAAGGAAAAGCAAGAGTAATATTTCTAGTCTAATAACAAGAATGATGGAAATGGAATACAAACATGTAAATTACTATGAAACAAGTATCGGCTTGTTTTTGCCACAAGTAGAGTGGTGTATAACAGCACTATAACATTCGGCGAATATTTAATATAGCATTTTTTAAAACGCTACTGCCGACATAGTAATTGCTGTAATTCATATTGAAGTTGACTAGTTCCACTGTCGGTTGACTACTTCCAATATTATGCCGTATCTGTCCGATAATTAGAGTGTGAATTCAAAATCTTGTAAATAACTTATTTATCTAGGATCAATGATGTACTAAATTGCGGAACGGCACGTAATTTGAAAATTACTAAATATTACATACTTCACGAGAGAATATTGTTATCTTATATTAAGGTACATTCCGACAGTTCTCTACTTTTATTTTAACATTGAGATATTCATTACGAATCAATGTCTTAAAGCATTATCATTGTACTTACTATTGTAACACGTATTGCTTGTTACGAAAGCTAATGAAAAGAACGGCATAATTAGATAATCATAGCTCTTGATATATATGTATGTATGTGTGTATGTGTGTACGTACGTATGTGTGAATAAGTATAATTTTTTTCAAATTCGCAGTTTTAATCAAAGAGTATTATTAATACATATTATATTCAATTAAACACCTTTTTATGTTGTATATTTGTGTAAATGAATAACTTCTTGCCGTTGCAATATTTATCGCGTGATTAAGTTTATGTAATAAAATATTTCTTCTTAAAATCGTGTATTTTTTCTTGTGTTGATTCCTAAATCATATTAAATCAATAATGTTATTCATTACAAATGTATATTGTTATTTGTAACAAAATATTTGTGTAAACCTATAAATAAAGAATCTACAAACTCTTAGTTTCTAGCTGTATTAAAATATTATTTTAATACAATGTTGCAATTAATGAGTCGTCTATAATTATGTTTGTTGCAATAAAATGTACACAACTATCATTGAACATGAAGTATAAGTTAGACTTATTACTTCATGAAATTACTTATTCTCTATTACGAAATGTCGATCGTACAAGAAGCCAAATGCATTTTGTATCACATTTTGAGGGCACTAAAATTGGCTATTTAATTATCACTTTCAATTTTACTGTTTTACCTTAGCATAAGATTACAAACACCTGGTTAAATGAAGTATGGTCCAAGTATATTCTTCCCGAGTATGTTATTCAGCTTATACCTTATTTACGATTCCATAATCAAATTCGGTTTTAATTCCGAACATTATTAGCGTTTTAAACTTATTCTATATTGCGTCGGTAACGTTGAAAATGATAGTAAAATTCTCGATATATGGTATAGTAACATCCCAGACTAGTATATTACAATATATAGTAAATGACACCCTTTATTCTGTATATTAGACAGATTGTATGTAATTTTATAATAATCCATACAAACAATGCAAGGAAATAAATTTCTTTGTATATTAGTAATTTAAAAGTTAATCAAATAATTGTGTGCATTGATACTACTATTTTATAATTAATTAAACAAAATGGTTTTATCTACGTATTTACGTATAAATAATTGGAACATCGATAAAACTGCAAATCTGATTTTTCGAAATGTATCAAAAAGTTTCATACTTCGTAAATGTTCTTTACATAATTCACTTATGGATAAAACTGCAAAGACTGATAGTACAGAGAGCCGTTTGTCAAATAGCGATGCAAGTAATAATATAGGTTATCCTGAAATACCAACAAAAGATGTGAAAAGTAATGAAAATCTTGAAACGGAAGTAAAGAATAAAGTAATGCAATCATATAATAGTAAATCCCCGGGACGCGATATCTATAAATTAAATAGTAATTTTGAAGATGTAAGTGAAGAATTACCAGGACCATTGGATCGTTGCGATGAAGACCTGTCTGACATTGGACCTTATATGACACCAACTTATAATTTCGCAAAATTTGCAAATGAGTCTGATACAATTCAACAGTTAGTGAATCTAGGAGTTGAATTGCACAAGTTAGAAGCGAATAGAGAAGTGCTAGAAATGTTTTTACGTCTTGATTTTGACAAAAACATAAAACCATACATACAATTTCTACATGACTGTGGTGTACATTCTGACAATCTTGGATTTTTTATCACCAGAAATCCAATGATTTTTAACGAAAATATGGATGATCTTCATACAAGAATAAGATATTTAAGAGCTCATGATTTTAGTGTAAAAATGATACAAGAGATAGTAAATAAACATCCGCCTTGGTTATCTTTTAAAGTAGAACAAATAGATTGGAGACTAGGATATTTTCAAAATACTTTTAATCTGAGTGGTATACAAGTAAGAAGGGTAACTACAAAGTGTCCAAAAGTAATAACATATGATATGAAAAAGATAAGAAAAAGCACTTTTGCTGTAATAGAACAAATGGGTTTCAATGCACTTCAAACAAGGTTTATTCTCTTGAATGTTCCACGTGTATGGATTCGAGGTAGTTGATACACTTAATTATAATACTGATAATAGATCAATGGTAAAATATTTACCTAATTTGTTAAGATTTAAAAATATTTTATTTTAATTTCAGCTAGGGTAGAAGTGATTAAAACTTTTGATTATCTTCATAATTATATGAAGTTCTCACATGTTGTTATAAGTCAGAATGCACGAATTCTATTGTGTAGAAAAAGCAGATTAGAGAGAAGACATCTGTTTTTAGTAGAATTAAAAAGAGATCAGTATGATCCTACAAAGCCGTTATATGTATCTCCATTTAGTCTAGTTGCAGGTACTGATATTGAATTTTGTGATAGAATTGCCAAATGTTCTTTAAATACTTATAATGATTTTATGAAATCTTTGTAATATATAAAATAAATATTTATATTTTCAACCTTCTTTTGCAGCAGTATAACCTTTATTGTATACATTTTACTTAAATATTAGATATTCTTACATATTTCTATAAATCTTTATTTACAACTTCATATATCTTACACAAAAATGTTTCATCTGTTGTGCCAATACAATTTAGGGCATTATAAAAAATTGGTAGAATCTATATCATTACATCAGCATTTTTTCTGTTTCTTTTTTATTTTTTCTTTATAATACTTTCAATAATAAACCAAGTTATTTTTACTGACACGTATAGTTTAAATCATTGTCATTTATCATACAAAATATCTTTGAGTATACTATAATATTTTTCAAATTCATAAGCTTGATCTGAATTTTAGTTATACTTTCCCAATTCTATTTTTTTCTGTATTGCTCTGATTGAATGATACAATAATGAATCTATTAATCCAGCAACAGTAAATACACCACCGATAATCGCACATGCATTTGTTGCAAAATGGGCAAACGATTTTGCTTTTTCTGTATATTTTACCATCAGTGGACTTAATTCATAATTAAAGAATATTCCGGGCATTCCTGATTCACCACTAAACAAAGACACTTGTCTGGCGTGTCGAGTTACAGAAAATTGATTTGTCAATAATGTAGAACCATCTGCACGTACATAGGTTGTAGGTACAATTTTGATATAGTGATAAAACATCATTGCACCTGAAATAAAAACAATGAAATATCTGTGTAGAGTTTCAATTGTAGAAACATAAATTATTGCATATATGCATTAAAATGACGTCTAACAATTTTATATTTCAAAATTGAAAACGTTATTATAACGCATTTCTATAAAACATTATCATACGAAATATCTAAGTACAATTTAACTAGTCCGCCATAAATAGTGACGTCATAGAAAACGGAAGCACGGGAAGCAGCCATCTTATATCGATTATCGAAAAACTAACATGGCACCTTTGTCGCATTGCCCAAACGAACTGTGCTAAAGATTCGTAGTTTATAAAATTTGGGAAACGTAATAAAATAAAACTGCATTGCAAATTTCAAGATCGAACGCTTAAATTGTGAGTGATACTGATTATAATGGGCAATTATAAATTTCTTTACGTGTAAAACAGAGAGAATTAATTCAAGTTTCGGCTGAAACAACTAGTTTACAATGTGTTACAGATAATTTATAAAGCATGTGTTGAATGATTAATTAAATATTAGTTTTATGTATCATATTCATTCGTTAATTTGTTTATTTAAAAAAGAAAACAAGGAAAAAGAAAAAGCATTAGTGTTAAAGATGAATTAGCTATTTAAAAAATAAGTTAAGATTATATATGAATCTTTAAAGAAATTGTGATTATAGAACGAAATGCCAGCTGTATCAGGCGTATATCAGACAGCTCCTTCATGCTGGGATAGGATAAAATTGGGTTTTATGATTGGAGCTTCTGTTGGCATGGCATCTGGTGTTATATTTGGTGGATATTCTGTTCTTAGGTGTATATTTATATATTGTGATCAAATGTATGAAATATTGAGAAACAAAAAGCTAAACGTATATTTATTGCCAGATATAGACTACGAGGAAGAGAAATGATAAGAAATCTTGGGAAAGCAATGCTTCAAGGTAGTGGAACATTTGGAACATTCATGGCCATAGGAAGTGGAATAAGATGCTAACATTTGAAAGCTTTTGTGTTTAACGTTTAGAAGAAAAGTGCAGTATCACAATATTCTGTTAATTTCTGAATAAAATTTTTCTATGAAGCAGGAGCATACCTTCCATTGCAACTACTGTGATATCATCCATAGGATTTGTTTTTCCTGGAATATTTAGTCCAAAACTTAAATGGCGAATTTTGTGGGTCATGTTAAATTGTGTTGATGTATATGGCTGAACATCATGCACTGTAAGCAAAATGAAAAGTATCACAATATTATGTACTTTGTTTCGTGCAAGAAATAGTAATATATTTTTTAATTACCATGTACATGATTCACAGAGAAACTATCTCCTGGTGCAATGTGAAAACTTCCACCTACTCTATTCACTTCCATATAACCATAGATTTGACACCCTTGTGTAAAGGCAATTTTCATTTTTTCCACTGATTTGTCATTTTGGCATTGTTTTATTTCTCCTAAAGGGGGAAATGCCCACTTTTTAAGCCTATAAGCATCTCTTACTTCTTCACAAGTATTACAACACCTGTAAAGTTAATTTAATTATAGGAAATGTTTACGTAAACATAAATATAAATTTTTGTAATATCATACCTGATAACTTCACTAGCAGCTCCATAGCAATCCCCACATATTTTTTCGGTAGTACTCTCTACTGTCTATGAAAAATTATTTCATTCTTATTAATATAAGTTTGTAAAGCTATGTTATAAAAATATGATAGACGTGTAAAAATGGCAGATAATTTAATTACCTTTGTTACCGTTTTACTAAGTGCTTTTGCATCAGTAATATCTATAATAAAATGAAAAACATATTAGCATAATATTATTTATTTCAAATATTCTAAGTTTCTTATGGCATTGATTATCTTGTACCTGTTCTTTGTGGATCCTCTATTGGTTTTCCATGTAAATCTAATCGTCTTTTAAAGATATTATGTTCAATTTGTAAATGTTGTTCACCCGTTGTGTCCATTGCATCTATCGATAAAACTGCAATATATGTTATTCAATATACACCTCTGCATTATCTTTTTATATATATATATATGTATATAGAAAAAATAATCTATACTTACGATCACAAGATACCGCAGGTACAACTATATCTAAGTTAATTCTTAATTTCGAACCTCTCGAAGTATCTACAAAGAGTTCCTCACTCAGGGTTGGTGTAAGATAATAATTTACTTCAGATAGAAACAAAATACCCATAATAATAGTACTAATAATTGTCACTGAAAAACACAAGAAGGTATACAAAAAGTAAATATAGGTTATAAACTTTATTTACACTTGACAAATATAAACAATAGTCACAAGGTAGTCAAAAATTTTAACCGATACAATGTTTAAAAGTTGAAATACAGTTTTAACAATGTAGAAAAAATGATAATATTCAATTTAAGAAAGAGAAGTAGGATGAATCGTTTGAAATTTATTAAATACTGTCGATCAGTGAGGTTAACCGCATTTGTTTATCACATCATATTGTCGTTAAATAATCCGTAAGACTGTAAAATGAACCGATTTAATAGTTTGAGTATTACGATGATCCCAGAAAATTGGTATATTCATAAAAATATATATTTCAAATTGTTAGAGACAAGCAACAATTGATAGACGAGATTCGTCTAAAATTTGACAAATAAAATGCTTTACCAACGGCACCACTGAAAGTTCGCACGAGAATATCTGCTTCTTCGCGCACTTTTGGGTGCACGTCTAATTCTTTTAATATCTGCATGTTCAGTCAATAAGAGAAACTTGTTAACACGGCTAGAACCGTGCCTGAATCACACTCGGCGTGCTAACTTTTCCCGCAACTCATAAGTGACAACGCGACAGTCAGGAAACGTGGCAGACGATGGAATACAATTGGCTGCCATAAGTGCATTGCATACAACCGTTAACCAATCGCGTATCGAGTTCATTTACCAAGTTTATTTAAAATTCTTCCTTTTTGCAAAGTTCTCGTTCAAAGACAATTTCCCTCGGTTCATCGTGAAAATTCTGCGGCATCGAATATACGGTATTTACTTTCTTCGCTATAACGGAGAATCGTAGATGTATTTCCTCGAAATCGATGCCAAGAATTGTTTTCCCAAGCGTAATTAACGATAATTGCGAAAATATTGAAATAACGAAACAGAAATGAATTTCCAAGTAAAAGCCATTGTTCGTGATTTTCAGGGTGGAAAGTGAAACACGAGGTGAAAGATTCTACTATCTATTTCGAAAACATCACGACGCGTCACTGTCGTAAATAAAAAGATCGGTCGTACGAACGTGATAGAAAAGGAAAGCGAGAATCTCGCTGAACGAGGGAAACGGGAGTAATAAAAACGGTATTAATAATTCACATTCGTAACAAACGCTCGATAAACTTTATTTTCCGTGTATCACGTGGCACAATCGAGAGTTCTCGATCAGACGAATATACAGCGATCTGCAACGGTCGTGTTTCCGCGTGCGTACGTGACAGAGCATTAGAAAAAGTGTTACTAGACGTGTCTTATGTAAAACTCTCGAGTATAAGAGAATATCTTGTCTCGACATAGTAGGTCTTTGTCGCATGCCGGTTAAAAGGCTGCGCTGTTAAGGCACTCTATGCCAGGAATATGTTCAGCGTGCACGAGCGGTACAAACAGGATCCATGAAATACATAATGTATAATACGTATGTATGTATATATATATATATCTCTATAAAAGAAACGAAAGTACATTTCACGAGAAATGGTAAATAAACGTACGTACATATGCAGGCTCGTGATGCGAGAAAAATTAAAACTAAGCATACCCTAAAAATAATTGGACGGCGGTCTAATGCATACTTTAATCACGACCCGTTCTTAATCGATCACTCTGAACTATGAAGGGGAATGTATGCGAGAATTTCCTGTGACAAATTATTATAGCCATGCGTGAAAATACAGTTATGTTAGCGAAGCATTTTCCTCCTCTCGTTTTTCCTCTTATCGCTTAACAGCGAGTGTTGTCTATGTGCGAATCTCTTGTACGAAATTTCCGGAGACGAGAACGGGCCGTTTCGTAAACCTAAAAGAAAGTAACGTAAATGCTACGATTGTACTTGCTAGAAACGGCATCGCAACGCGAGATTACTGTCTCCCGTTGGCCCTCATAGCCCGAGTATTTCTTGAACCGCGAGTATAGTCGAAGAATAGGCGTGCTCGAAGTGCCTGTCGCTTTTGTTTCGCAAAAAAAAAAACAACCCCTCCCACCCCTGCTGCATCGAGGAAAACCCTTGTACTTGTTTCTTTCCCTACCCGTGTCGAGTGCGTCGTTCGCTTAAAAGTATCTATACATTCGATCGGGACAATATACAACAACACACTAAAAAACTCTGTATACACATAGTACGACCAATAAAATTGCTCCGTTGCACGACGATAAAGTGCTATAAATATAATCGTAATAAACGGTGTACTCGACGTCGAGTTCGAAAAGGATGGGTATTAAAGGTCGCCACCGCGTGTTTCGCTGAGAACAAGGCAGTAATTCTTCGATCGACACTGTTAAGCTTCAGCCGCATTTTCTCTTCTTCCGTTATCCATGGTAGCAACGGTGATTAATAGATCCAGTTTACCGGGACCCATTGATGCTCGGTGGCCAGAGCGTCTAACGCGGCGATCACCTGCCTAAACGTGTTGTCGAAGTCCTCGTTCACGATCACTAGGTCGATGTATTTCTCGTAGGCGCGTTGCAGGGCTGCTGATTCTTCCAGTGTTGCCTTCAGATCATCCTCCTGGTCAACGAGAAAGAATTTAGTTTAATCGAGCTTTCACAAACATCACCGACAAACGAGACATCGTCGAGTGCGTTTTGATTCACGCGTAGTCTAACGATATTCCTCGTAGTTTGTACAAACGTATAGGAAACTCGTGACTTTCGGTGCTATTTCTCTCGGTGAATTATATTTTCGGAATCGCTTCGTTCGCGGATTCCCACGTTACACGTAGTTACTCTACTCTTTCGTGGAAGTTGTTCGGTGTTGCGTGATTCTGGTACAGTGGCGAGACTCTAGCAATTACGCTACACATCTATATAGGCAACGAGACTACGACGAGGAGGAAGAGATAAAATGGATGTACATGCAATACAAACCTCGTACAACGATGCAAGGGACTCCAGCGTCCTGGCCCTTCTCGAGCTGTACCTGATGGAACTCTGGCGGTCAAACTAGCAAAGCCAACATCAAATACATACGAAAGATTAAAATAAAGAATGCTACGTAAAATCGAGGAACGGGACTTGTACGATGGATATAATACGTAAAAATAGTCGGCGTTGGTCTAAGTGAAGTAGAAGAGAGAGCGCAGTATTCGGAAACGGATCTTATGCGAGAAGAAACTTGCGGAAGGGAATGAACCTTTCGGGTCGTTGCGATCGGAACGAAAGTGCATGCGATACATTTACAATAGGCAAATTACACGCATTTACACGACGACGGCAAACAGACTGGCAGGCAGGGATTCGGAAAACGGGCTGCGTCGTAAAATATTTCACGGTCGTGTTTATTTGAAGCGCGGCCTGTGCCGTCGATATACGTTTCTTCTTTACACAAATTTCGCGCGGTAAATCGCGCCGTTGCGAGCGGATTTATTGTCCTCTTGCTTTTCCCACGAGAAATTCGCAGATATTCCGAGGAACCGGCACCGGACGGTTAGAATTTAAATACGTTTTTCGTGGAAATAGATTCGCTCGGTGAAAAGATCCTTTCGTCGGATAGATTCGTAGGTTAGATTTGTCGGTTAGATTCGTCGACTAAAGGAGTTCGTCGATGGCAGTCGTGTCGAGGGAGAGATGGGTATTCAACGGGAAGTTTCATTCGCAAAACATAGTTGCATGTTATATCGGGAAGAAGAATTTACGATACTCGCGCGTTTACGAATGAAAGATGACAAATATGTAAATATATCGGTCGCATAGTTACCGTGAGGTTTCGACTGCTCGTTCCTGTCGATCTTGCCAGATCGTACAGCCATTTCAATTGCTCCATTCCCGGGGCCGCTATGAAGATGACATAGGGCATAAATTCGGTACTGTTATGAAGTATTTTCAGAGCAGCCGGACTACAATCCAACACGCACATTTTCCCGGCTCTGATCAACTCCCGCACGGAATCCAACTTTGTGCCGTACAAATGGCCGCCATGTTCCCCGTACTCGAGGTACCGGTGCTCTCTGATGTCCGTCTCCATCGAGTCGCGATCGGTGAACCAGTAGCTCTTGCCATCCTCCTCGAGCAATCTGGGTGGTCGCGAGGTAACTAAAAGAACATCGTACCCTTCAATTTACAATGCAATTCCGAAAATAGTCGAGACCGTCGGGATGCGACTTGCTCGTGTCGTATCGACCGAATAAATCTCTAATCGAAACGGAATTTTTTCAGGTCCGGCTTGCGAGGACTTGCACGAAGACGTCGCGTCGCGCGAAGAATAGAGACAACGCGGCAGACGAGGAGATTATGCAACACTTACACGGAACAATGGTGCCGAATTTTTCAGGATCGCTGTTTATTAGTCTATTCTTCAGCGTCCTACGACCGACGCCTCTCGGACCAACCAGAGCCAACGTCTTGCGTCTGAAAGGCGGCATTCTGGCCACCTCTTCGTACAGCAGCAGTTCCGCGCTGTCGAATTCCCCGTTCGACTTCGACTGGTACATTTTTCGCTTCTTCTTCTTCGAGATCTTGGTCCCGCATATGCTGATTTTGTGCACGAAGTCCGCTTCTGGTGGAACGAACGCCTTCCTTCGCTCTTCCAGCTCCAACGATGGGATCAGTCCCGGGGGACCTAGGCCCTCGCCTTCCACGCGGCGAGCCTGCCACCAGTTCGGGTCTGCTTGGTCCACGATTTGCAGTACGTCGCCTTTCTGGAACGGAAGACCGATCTCTCTGCACGGTAACAACGTGTCTTCCGATGGGTCGTAGTCGAACAACGCCCTCATGTAACACTGCAACAGAGAATCAGTTCCTTTTTTTATTAAAATCCGAGCCGATCTTAATTTTAATATTATCCTTCCCTTCTCGCAATTTCTGCGACTACTTCCGAGCTCTGCGAGTTTCCACGGCTCGTCGAGTTACGTTTTTCACTCGATATTTACCATCAAGATCGATAGCTGAGGCAACGCGTTGTTCGAGTCTATCCGCGAGTGTTTTCAGACGAGCTGTGTTTCCCATTCTCGATTCACCTTATCATTTATTTACACGCGAAACGCAGTGAGAGAGAGACAAAGTGCCAGTAGAATTCCTGTTTTCAGCAACGACTTTTATATTTAGAACGCAATTTCAACAGCACGTTCTCTAGCGCGTGGCTGAATTTTATCAACGAGGCAGTAAAATCTTGGATCGGAACAGCGTTAAGAGATCGCTGGTTGATGGATCGCTGGAAACCGTGACCACGTGTTCCGGGTAGACGTCATTAAATTAGGTCGTAAAACCTGCAAGGGGCCGATTCAACATATTTTCGTATCGAGTCTCTTTTCGAGAAGGCAGCTATTCGGGAATTTTATCTTCGTTTTTGTTATACCTCCGACGCGATTTACGATTCTGTCCCGATTTAACGTCCGTCCCCGTATCGATCGCGATCGATCAGAGAGCTCGAAGCACAATGGCGTAACGGGAATGGACGATAAATCCAAGCTCACCGTGGATTTCACGGGTCGATTGCCGTCAGAGGCGATTCCGGGTGCTAGTTTCAGCGACAAGTTCTCCTTCGCCTCGTGAATGGCTTCCTGAAGCTCCTTCGGGTTGTGAACTTCCTTCCCGTTCACCTCCAGGATCACCTCGCCGCTCCTCAACAGTCCTAGGCGGGCAGCCGTGCTTCCGCCGAGGATCCTGGCGATGATCAAGTTGCCAGATTCGTCCACCTGCACCGTCAGGCCCTGCGCAAAAACGGGCCAGTGAAAATAAACCTGTCCGTTACCGTCCGACGCGACCGGGTTCGCCATTTAGCGCATTTGCGGAACAATCGACGATTCTGTTTCATTTTTGTTCCTCGCTTTGTCCGCGGATGCTTACTGTTTTCCTCGGACTGTAAACGAACAGAAGGGAACGTTCAAGATCACGAGCTCTGTGCTCCTGTTTGCCGAGCGAGAATCGGAATGTTCGGTTTCCTGGCACCGAGTTTCGGACTAGACGTCACAAAGGATAGCTGACTTTCTCGGCGAAAGAATTTCCCGTGTTTCCGTTAAGACACTTTTTTCCAAAGCCGGTATGCCAAAGGCTCGATACTCGTGCCAATGGCATGGAAGAACGCGGCAGATTCTACGCTCAGGCCACGTGGCCTCGAATCAGCATCGCGCGGATAATAAACGTTCGGAATTATTTATGAACTGCGAGTGGCATTTCCGTCTTTTCTTCGGCGCGAGCGTGTTAAATCCGATCGGGAATGCGAATTCTCCCACGTGACGGAATGGTAAACCGCTAAAACTGGAGCCACGTCCGAGAAAGTCGCTGCGAACCTCGTTTTGCTTCTTTGTTGATCGCTAGACGTGCCTTCTCGCCGGCCACTTTCTTTCCGCCGAATCAACCGACAAACACAGAAACCAAACATCCTCTCGAGTCTCCTAAACAGACAAGTCCAATGGCACGTTTCTCGTCGGTCGGGCTAGAAAAATTACGATTACACGGAGATCTCGAATCGTTCGCGCCTCGTCGAGTTGTTCGTGAGATCTTTGAAGTTTATCGATGAATTATCGAGGAGTTATCGAGGAATTCTTACCAGAGGTTCGTCAGGTTGCCTTCTAAGGCTGACCATCCTGACAGCTTCGGTCCTCTCGTTGGTCGGCATAGCCAGCGGCGGTGGTTCCGGCTTCGATGGCGCTTCCTTCCGTTCCACGACCGCGTCGTGCGTCTCCAGAAGCGCTTTCAGATGCGAGCTCCTCAGCAGTCGCACGAGCTCGCGCGAGTTCTCGTCCCTGAACGAGCGGAGCGTGTAGCACACCTCGTCGACGATGTCACAGACGGAGGAGCATACCGGTTCCACGTGGAGCGGAGGATCCTCCAGACGCTCCTGGACCTGCAACAGTCGCGGCAATCGATGCTGTCATGCTTCCACCAGAACTGGTTTTCGGGCCCTCTTTCCTTCCACTGACCCGACCGGCCACTTTTTGGCTACCTTCCTCGGGATTAGATCCTTCTCTCAGACCTAACGTTTTCTGGACTAACGATATCCGTTCCTCGATCGTTTAACGCTAGTTTTACGGGTAGGTTGCTCCAATTATCCGATACTAACAGGTTTAATTAACTTGTTTCAAGTTTCTTAATATCGTAATTGTTTTTTTAATTAAACTCGCCGTTACTTTAAGCCTGACTTTATGTCCATAAAAATAAATGCACGGAAAATGTAAATCTAGCGTTAAATAGTTTCTCTCGAAAATTTCCGAACGACGATCCAAAGAATTATTCGCGTTTAGACGATAATTTATTTTGGCAAATTGGCGTGGATTGATCTCTGCTGATATTAAACGTTTATCGATATACGAATAATCTCTCTTTAAGAAATTTCGTTGTCTTTCACGATGTTCGACGCGTTATTACGCGTTTGGGAAAAGTTCAGCGGATGGATTGACTTTCATTGACGAAATACACGATCCATCGAGTGCTCCTCGTCTCGAGCTCCTTTCTGGGCTGCGCGTTAGCGTGTGGCCAAAGCCACAAACAGTGAACGGCTTAGCCGTCGCCAGTTGTGAAAGTCGAAACGGGTTTCCGCATTAAATTCACCGTACGAGGAACCTTGGTTGCTCTTCGTTCCCCTTGTGCCACTCGAGAGAAACGAAGGTTCTTAGTCTACACTTAGATCAACGATTTCTCCGTTATTTCTCGAAAAATACTCCTTACAATCGCGAGACATCCTAGAAAGAATGACCGAAAGAATTTCCCTGTCATCGGAAGAAATGGCAAGAATTGCCTTCGGCGATTTGTCCGGAGAAATCATCATTGTGCAACGATCACCCGGCTACAACGAGGTTTGATTGGATTAGCGTCGGCCACGTAAGGCTGGCGTACTCCACATCGAACCAGCCAATGCAACGTTACAACAATGAAAGAGTAATTACAAAAGTGGGTCATTCTCAGCGTTTCAGAGCCACCTTCGAGACCGCTTGATACCTGAACGCCGCGACGCATAAGTTCGAACGCCTTTCGAAATGACTTCTCCGAAAATCCAGCAGACTCGCGTTCAAATTACAACCTGAACAAACGGAATTTTGTTTACGCGGCATTGCGTAATGCGATTGTCGCGACAGCATCGGACGATAAGGAAAATGGGTCGAAGATGCGAGCGTTTAAAAATGACGCTTTCCACGCGCGCGAACGTGGAAATCGTTTGATATTCCGTGCATTCGGGATAATTTTCCCGGTTCTCGCGCGCGAGACGAAGAATTTCCTTTCGCGAAAGTCCGAGACAAAGCGTGCGAGCTATGGAAATTGCTCGGCGAAGCCGTCGAAGTGGCCGTTCCCCGCGGCCAGGATGATTCACCATTGAATCATTCGCGTCGATAAACGTGCATCGCAGATGCAAAGAGTTATTTTCACGATCTCGTCGCGGCGGCCGATTACGCGAATTACCGCGGGACACCGTGGAAAAATGTTGGCGTTTAAAAGACGAGCACGAAAAGCGATCCTCGATTTAGATCGGAGCCCACGCGGCTTGTACACGCAACGTAAATCAGCTCGCGACGCGGGACATCAAAGAACACGGCTGGGGTCGTGTTTTCCTCGGAGCCTGGGAAAACACAGTGTGATTTACGCGAACCAGAGATGTCGAAATTCGGAGAGACTGCTTTGATTAACGCGTGCTAGAAAGTTCGACTACCTCGCGAGTTACCGACTTCGACTGGTAACCACTTCGCTTGATTTACTCGAATTCGAGCGAAGCTGCCAAACGCGGTCATCCTCGGAGAAAGAAGCGACCGGAGATCGAAGAAAAACAAAAATTCCGCGTTTCACGCAACCAAGAGACTCAGGTATTTCTCCATATGTCGCAATACCGCCGCGTCGTGGTCATGAATTACACGGCATTTGTCATGTAAACGACAGCAGAACAGCTGGCGTCGGACGAACGTTCAAGCCTATAATGAATTCCCTCGTTCTTCCGTGACGTCCCTGAAAATCCTCACGAAACAAGCACGAGGATCGTCGAGTTCACAGAGCAAACAGCCTACGAGCTACACGCACAGTTAAACGTCGTCGTAACTTCGCGTTTATTTCTTTCGTCCATAAATCCCTGCTAATTCTCGAGTGGGAAATTAATCGAAGATACTGTACGTCGACTGACTAGCCGAGTTGCATCGTCATAACCAGCATGACTCGCGAGAAACTCTGTAATTATCATTCACGCGTCTCGATAACTCGAAGAGCAAACTAAACGAGCCAAGACTCTACTCTGTCTCCGAAAAAAATCTGAGAATCGTGCTACGGGAACACGGTTGACAAGCGATGCACGACGAGTGGATGGATTCTCTGGTCGACCAGTGGTCTCCAGACGTAGCTGTGAGATCCACGGGACGCCAGAGGGACCATGGTCGGTCAACAAATCGAGCTTTCTCTCGATCTCACGTGTCGTCTCTCGAGCCTTCTTCCATCCACTCTCCTCGATCTCTACGCATACGCGAGCGTAACCGAATATCGGCCCGGTTGTAGAGTTTTCCAAGGGTGCCGGACTTACACACTCGGAGGCTAGAGAGAAGCACAGAGGTCGCCCGTCTAGGAGAGACGCCGCTCTCTGGAGAACGAGCTGGTCCTGGAGCTGGAGTCCGCGACGTATCGATCGGCCAGGGTGGCGAGGGTGCACTCACGCGACAACTCGGGGGTAGATGGGCACGGGAGAAGCTGACGAGGGGTTTCCACGGTTTGTAAACGTAGGACACGCAGGCCGTGTGTGTTGCTTAGGTAAGCGGCGTCAGAAAACTGCCGCGCCTACTGACGTTTCTTTCGCCCCCACCTCGGGCCAGCTCGTTCAGGCTGCCCGCCTGAAACAGGTGGGGGCCCTTCTTCGGATGGTATGCAACACTCCGCTACGTTCAGCGCAGGGCCGTCTACGGCCAGGCTTCAGACCCCATTCTACTCGCTTTTCCAATTCCTTCTTTTCCATTTTCGAGGTGTACCATCGTTTCAAAGCACAGGTTGTTTATTTAGACAGGTACCATTTAGGTACGTCGATTGCTTGGTTGTTATCCGAGGAAGGATAATGCCAGGTTTAACAGGTATCGGTATTGGTAGTCTGAAACGGAGAGTGGCACTGGGTCATTTACCGGTCTCCCTGGACCCCGTTCTATTGGATTTTCTATCCGGTGAATCGGGAAGATCGATCTCCGTGTGGGGTTATTTAGACAGGTGTCATTTCACGAGAAAGTGTTTGATCGTGGTACTTCGAAAGTTTCTCGGTCGAGACAGGTAGTCGTGGGTTGAAATTTAGACGAGGCGCGACACTGGGCCAATTGCCAATTTCTATTCCGCGATGCGTTTATTTACGCAAAGAGCCGGTGTATCGTTAGATACGTCTTTATAGGCGATGGAGAGCATACGGGATGTTGTTTCCAGCGTGTCGTTCGTTTCTGGTAAGTATGACCGAGGCTCGGTGATTTGCAGCGACCGTGATGGCGGTGAACAATGGCGCGCTGGGCCTAGACGCGAGGGTCTAGGATTCAGACAAGTAGGTTATGTTGCAGCACCTGGTTAGACGGTAATATTATTATCTGGCTGGTGTCATCGTCGGAACTTGCGATGCTTCTTTCGACACAGGGAAGTGGCAATGTTCGAACGGTGTGCCAACGTGTAAACGCGAACGTGCCTCGTTATGAGGAATGTTAAATATCCTGGGTATCCGTCTAGAAGAGGCAGAGGGGTGTTTTCCTCTTGCTGCTCGAGTATTCCAATCGCGTTCGCTATTCTTGCGTGAAAAACGCAGGGACACGCACGCTCTGCTGACTCTCCCTTGCTCGCTGCCCTTGGTAATATTTTCGCGACAGCTCTAGACTCGAATCCGCTCGGGTCCGCTTTCGTTCGACGATGAGAATTTATGGCGCAGGTGTCGTTGATCCGAGGAATTACGCAATCCGGCTGCAGGCAGATCGATGAATATAATGGCCGGGAAAAAATGCTGGCAGTCATCGACACCGATCGGTTTGTCGATCTTGCGACACAGGTAGACCCTTCTCAAGATACTCAATAATCCGTTACGCGATACAACGGGATCATATGGCTCCTGCGTTAAACACAGCTATCGCTGGCGTCACATTAACGAGCCTCCGTGCAGTTCGGTTAAGGGAAATTTCATTTCCAGAAAAATACCTCGTCCGGTGTTTCGTAATTTCTACCTCCTCACCGAATCGCCGGGTAACGAGGGAGAAACTCCGCTCCGAAATTTTTCCTAGCTTTCGAGGTCAAGTAGGAAGAAATGCAAGAATATAATCTTACAAGTGACTCTTCTTTGTCGTTTATTACAACGGTTAATGAGATTCGCGTACCTCTAATGACTGTTTCTTAATTTCTAGGAATCAAGAAGACAGATGGTTGCAAAATTTGTCCTCATTTTTACGACTATGCAGGAATAAATGCAAGTAAGTACATAACTTTCAAATACCTCTCTATTATCGATTTGTGTAATGACTAACAAGTTTCAGTACTTTGAATAACTATTTCGTAATTTTTAGGAAACAAATCGTCAAATAATAACGTGGAAACTCGGCTCCAAGATTTTTCTTCATTTTTAAGATTAGAGAAGAAGAAGTGCAAGTATATAATCCTTTTTCATATTCATTTATAGCGATTTAATAACTACTTCTTAATTTCTAGGAACCAAATCACCAAATGACAATGGAGGAGAACTGCGTCAAATTTTTCCTAATTCTCAAGATCATACAGGAAGAGGTGCAAGCATATACCCTTTGAAATAATTCTTTTTCGTCATTCTTCAGAACGATTTTACAACAATTTCTTAATTTCTAGGCACCAAATCACCAAACGATAATGAAGGTGCTCAACATCAAATTTTCCCTAATTTTCAAGACCATTCCATAAGAAGTGCAAGTATGTAATCTTTAAAATAACTTTTTCTCGCCATCGAATATAATGACCAACGAAACGGAAGATCGTTATTATTTTCTGATTTGACTGGCACGATAGTAGGAGGAAAAGCGACCCGTGGCACCGGGTTCCTATAGCGACGTCCCTGTCACTTACACGTGCGTCAATGTCGCACACGCGTGGCTTGCGCTCGTCCACTCGCGCGATTACAAAGCCGGTTGAAATTACATCGTGCGTGGTGTGTGTACGCGAGTGCACGCGACGCGGCGCGGCTCCTCGCGATTTCTGCGAGCGGCCACGAGCGGGCACGAGCGATGACACGGTCGCGAGGGCAGGCCCGGGCCAATTGGCCGGGTCCCGCGAGGTCGCGGCCAATTACCAGGAACATCGCCGAGAAGTCGCGGCAAAAGCGATTTGCCGATTAACCATCCGGGATTATTCACGATCCTAGAGCTCGCCCGCTTCCTGCGTCGCTGGCGCGCGACGCCTGATTCACGGTTTGCTTCTTCCCTTCGCAGGAAGCGCCTTTGTTCTCGAGGAGGACGCTCGCGGTTTCCGCTTTTCGGCGGCCTGTCCGCGGGACGCTTTTGAAAGGTGGTCGTCGGCACAGAGATAGAGGGACAGGACGGAAGTGGAGATCGTTATTAGTAATTCAGGGGTTGGCTGGTGTCGGGACAGAGGAACAGGCAGACCTTTTCTCCGAGGATACGTTTGCGTTTGCTCTTCCTCTTAGCGAGGACAGTAGCCAAAGATAGTCCATCCTTCGAAGGATAGTTCTGACAGAACGGATCTCGACTTTTTCTATTATGATCGACGAGATTTCGCTCTACTGTCTCCTCTGGCACGGCGTAACTCCATTAATTTCAATTTTCCTGTTACCCAAGCGACCTCTTGGCCCAGTTAGATCAGCCCAATTATGCTCCGCGGCGTTATTAAAACAGTCGCAAACGCAGAGAGAAAACACAAAGAGAGAGAGGGAGATAGTTGTGAAGCTAGCGGGTGTTTTCGCACTTCCGAGATCCTTTTGTCGGATGGCCGGTCAATTTAACAGGTCTGGTGGCCGCTTTTCACGCCCGTTTTCCACGGTTTTCGAAAAGAGCGGCAACAGCTCGGCTGTCAACGTGCACCATTGTTGCCGGGAGTCGGGCCGGAAACCGACACCGGCTTCTTAACGACTTTTCGACACCAGCCGGGACTTCTACCTGGCGATCTCGAGGAACAAGGATGGAATGTGGACGCGGCAGGTGTGGCGGGTCGTGTACGTGCGAAGGAGCCCTAAGGCCTGGCAGGAAAGCCAACTACCGCGTGCAGTCGATCGGCTACGAGATAATTCGAACCGTTTTGGGTCACGAGCACGGCCAACTTCCAGACTCGCGGATACTCCGAAGCCCCGCGATCGAATATTTTTAGAGTTCCGACTCTCTGCGCTTTTACAGTTCCGAGAATTTCGGGGAAAAAAGAGGCTGAACCCGTTGGACCGCTTCCAATCGAAGTCGCCCGAGACTCGTGCCTTTGCGCTCTCCTCTCTGTCATATCGGATGTCCCTTTCGAAACCCTTGCTGTCAAGACCGACCGACCAACGGGGACCGGTAGGTCCCCGATCCTCCCGGAGGCTCGCTGCGGAAACGAAGGAGGAAGGAATCCTCGTTTCGCGAGGAATTGCTTCCCGATCGTCTTCGCGATCGTCTCACGCAACGGTTCGGCGTTGACGCGTTCGATCTCCGCGTTCCGTCGACGGATAACGATATATCGAACGAAGCGGTCTCGCGAGGAATTGCTTCTCGATTATCTCCACAATCGTCTCCGTGATCGTCTTCGCGATCGTCTCACGCGACGGTTCGACGTTGACGCGTTCGATCGTCACGACCTATCGACGGATAACGATATCTCGGGCGAACAGCCGACGCGGTTCCACCGCGAATGTGTGTCACGACCGAAATAATGCGCGGCGTGATGCAAGCGTAAAAAGAAGCCGCCGAAATTTGCCCGGCATTCTCGCGCTCTTCAGCCTCGCGCATTCCTGCGCCGCAGGACTCCGCCGGTCAGCGGCTCTCGGATTCCGTGGAAATCGTTCGTTTACAGTGGAACGCCGGCTTGCTTATGGACTTTGAGCATGGTGCAATCGCGCTTCCACGAGGATTAGAACGGCCGGTCGTTCTCCTTCATTTTTCACCGCGCTCGTTAGCTCTGTGGTCGATAGATGGTCTGTGTGCTTTGGGTCTGTTACACTATGAGTTGTCAGCCGTGAGACTGGGAACGAGAATGGCTAGACTGACGCTAGAACTATGACGATAAGAATAATAATCGAAGTGGTGTAATAAAAGCTCTTATATAAAAGTACATGTACCATACGTTCCTGTGTTTCGATGAAACACAGCGATTTTGATCGACGTGGTAGCTCCAGTGATCTAGATTTTACGAGTATTATTTACAGTTCTCGAGTGATGAGGCTTATTTTAACGTCGCGTGTGTAATTCGCAAAGGAAACGTTGGCGATCGGTAGATGAATTCGCTCTCCGAGAACAATAGAAACAATGGTAAATAAGGCAAAATTCTTGCCGTAGGATTGGACGAATGTTCGTGAGAGTTAGTAGTATTTCGAAGAATAGAGCCCATTCGAGGAAAGTGTTTTATTCGCTGACAGTTCTCTTCCGTGATACAAGGATACCCGTATATCGTAATGGAAGAGGAGGCTGAAAACAAAAGTCGAGGGAGACCGGCGAGTGAAAGGGTAGCCATTTTCTACGATTTTAATCACCAACAACAAACGAAACTGTGTAAATGAAAACGAACAATGACACGCTCAACGAGGCGTGTTTAAGTACCAAAAAATTGCAGCGCGCGAACGTCTCCTGTAACAGAGGCTTAAAACGACCATAAAAACGCGGACGGAAAATCATTTTTCTGGTATTAATTAGAAAGATAAAACAGTCAGCGAAGCACCGAGTCATTGGTAAATAACAGAATGGTAGATTCAACGAATAAATCAAGGATCTACCTTCGCAGAAGTTAAACAAACCCTGTCAATTGACAGGTAACGAAGTAACAATACCCAGTGTCTCTGTTATTTTTGCGAAGGAGCTAGGAAACGGACTCTAGAGGAGTCTCGAGCGCGAAAGAGGCGGGTTCAACGACACCTGGTGATTTTTACCGATTCGCGGCTAGGGACTCACGGCTGGCCGCCTCGCCTTATCCGTTTCGCGTCGTTGGATCGTGATTTCGCGATGATCTAGCTAAACGAGCGACGTAAAACTCAGCAGCCGTAGTAAACACGTGGCACACGCGTCTCCGGCTATCTGCCCTCATCGCGCATGATCCGACGACGCACGCTATTGTTTATTTCGCCGGTGCCAAAAATAACACACACGCGTGCGAATAATGGCAATTAATCGGCTTCGACAACCTCCTAGTTTCGTCTAACGAGCAATAGACGACTTAACGAGCCACCGATAATCGCCAATCTATGAAATATCCCATGAAATTCGCCGATTTTGTGACTTCTCGAGCAACGTCTCTGAATTTTTACCGCAGTCGCGTCGAGGATTAATCCCCTAGCCAGAGAAAATGTCCGCCTGTCACGTCGCAGACCAACCCCGGCCAACTTCTCCCCTAACCTACCCTCTCTTCGTGAGGAAAGAAGGATTCGAGGTTATCCTGGAGGATGAAGCGGCGCTCGAGCGCAAGATGGAAGGCCGATGATGTAACGCAGGAAGCGAGGAAGAACACCGGTTTGGAAATGTTCACTCACCTTTACCAGAGACGTGACCACAGGGCTGTCCAGGAGGCCCTTGAGGAACAGCAGGTCCGTGTCGTCGGCCACCTTGCCCAGCTCCTCCAGGTTGTCGCGTACGTGCATGAAGGCGGCTGGAACAGTGACCAGGCACTTTTCCATAACACTGTGCTACTTGCGCGAAGGGCAACGACACTACCGGCACGAGCGTCGTCGAGGGTGTAAAAGAGCGACGCGAGGGGACGCCGGGTGTGGCCATTCGGTGGATCAATATTGGGACCAGCCACAGGTGGCTGCAGCCACACCACGAGACATTTTGGTGGAAAAACGCGAAAGCGGCAACCCGTGCGCGAGTCTGCGCTCTCAGGTGCGTTTTTGAATCGCCAGTTACTGTTCCACCGTGTAAATTTACTTTCAACAGGTCACGCGCATTTACGGTAATGGTAATGGCAACGTGGGTTGGACAATTACGTTTGAAATAGTCGCGTTACCGTTGTCGAATATTTATCAGGTCGTTTCGTTGCGTTACAACAGCTTTTAAAGCCTTTGGACTTCTGTGCCGTTTTTCAGATTTTATCTCAGAAGCTACAAAACACGACAGTAGTCTAAATAAAACTGACATTTCGTTAAATTTGTTTCTTTCTTTATTAAATTTCTATGAAGTAAATATCAAATAAAAGAGAGCTGCTGGTAATAAAATTGAAATATAATTCGGAGTACAAAGAGTTAAATGAAATACGTGTTTTCTTGGTGATTAATAGTCGAGGAATTCACCAACGGGTCATGTCGAATAGAGAAATGAATAATTCAAGCCTCGTTTCAATTTACGTAGTCTTTTGGCAGGCAATCCAAACACGTCGGAGTCCAGCCGCGTCGCCGGGCGAATTCGCTGCCATTTTTTCCGGGGATTTTGAGTTTATTCCTGCGTCTAATTCGCTCGGGATATACGGGTCAGGCTTACTCGAAAGTACCGCGAAGAAAATAATTGCGTGGAACAGGGCGCCTAGGGTAGCCGGGAATTAATTTACACGTCTGATGGTTTTGATCATCTGGGAACGGGAATAGCGGTAAAATAATATTTGACATAGCTAGCCGGAGTTCCCGTCCGCATGTGAACTCGAGTGTAATTGTTTCCTGTGTTACCAATGTAATTTCACGTCACGGTTCTATCGGATCCTCGGTAAACATCGCGGCATATCAGGTTTCCTATCGAATTTTTTCGCCATGCAATTAACGACTGGTCCATTCCTGCGGAACTCGGACTAATTAATCAGCAGGATTACCTGTACCGATATTCGAGCAACGGGATCAACGTAATCGATCTAGAGCGAGTAATACCGGGTTAAGAGTCGCGTTCGAGGGCAATCTGGGCCAAGCTCAAGGACCGAAGAATCATCCTGCTCGCTAACAATAGCTTCCACCCGGTGTCAATTAACATCGGATCGGTCGGCGAGTGGCAGGACTAATTAGAAGCCCGTAGTCTCTCGCGTCTTTTTCCTTTGGTCACAGCTTACTCCATCCAGCGGAATTTTCAACGGCGGAACTCGTTAACGAGACGTATTTGTACGCAAGACGAGAACGCCGGTCAAGTCCGTCCAGTTGAGCATTCGTGATTTACGACGTTTAATTATCGAAGAGGAAGCGTCGCTCGGGTCGGAGTGGCCACTCGAATGCTCGTCGATAAGCGATGTCGACGATGCTACGGATGCATGATAAATGCGCGTAGTTACACCACGCTATCGAACCACGAGCGCATAGAGCCGCGTTATGGCGATCGCGTATCGTCTTTCCAGAACGCCTCGACCTATTTCCCGTCTGGTTTAGAGCCCAGGGAAAAAGTTCTTAAACCAGTCTGCGTGTTCGTACAGCCGATACGAAGCGTGCTCGACGCTTCTATCCGAGACCCTCGATTTTCGTGCCGCACCATGTTAAATAAATACCTACACCGCTTCGAGATTCCTCTCTTTAGCGTTATTTCCCGTATGCTCGGGTTTTCGGATCGATTCCCTGGAAAGAGACGCGTGGAAAACCGAGGGAACGAGCGAGAGCCGCGAAACGAGAGGACCAGAACGAAATACACGCGATGGAATAATATTTAGAATTCGCCCGACCAGCTCGACCGGGTTTTCCAATATTTCTCTTCAACGCGAATCCAAACCTGGCCCAGCCCTCGATCAGATTCGCGCGTCGGTTTTACCATTTTCCATGTGATACAGTTTGGCGCCGTTCACGGCGTCGATGCTAGCCAGCAGGCGCCGATCCTCGATCTTCTCCTTTCTCCCGAAGAAAACCATTTTCACTCTCCTCCCTGCACCACCGCCGCCGGTATTCCCCGCTATTGGCTCCAGTATAACAAACTTCGATACATCACGCGTTCACTTTCCTCTTCGACTTCCTATCCCGAGGTCTTCGTCATCGCGACGATGTTCGTCGAAGCAGACGTCGCGAGAGCACACTGAGAAAGTCGGTTCACTGGTCTCTCGGCAGAGGTACGCGAGAGAAGTTATGGTTATCGGCGATTACTATTCGTCCCGAGACACGTGTCGCGGCGGATCCACGCCGAAGCCGCGTTCCTCGCGGTAGCCCGAGCCAGTGTTTGCCAAGGCGCGGCGGACAAGCGGATTTTCTTCGAAGACGTAGAAGCGTGCGCGCGGGTCCGTTCCACGGCACCACGTCACAGTGAATGGAAACGCCGTGTTACACCTGCCCGGGGCCCCGGCCTGCTCTCGGGGACTGAAGGCGACACCCCGTGGAGGCGATGGGACACAACCGAGCTAAGCGACCGATCGCGCCACTCTGCTCCCCTCGTGCACCAGGAAATCCATCGAGCTTTTTAAGGGCATCCTCATCACGTTCCAGAAAATCCACGGTATTCGTCTGTCATATCTCACTGACGAAGCTTCGAGCTTCTCTTTGTGCGCTTCGATATTTCTTTGGGAAGTTTTATTCCGTTTGATCCTCGGAGGAAGGATTCTTGTCTGAGCGGATGTCTGCGAAGATTCTTATTTTTCACTCAGAGCTTGTGGGAAGAAAGTGTTTCTACCTCTGTCCCGAGTATTGGTCTACGATATCTCAACGATGGTTACGAGTTTCTCTTTGTGCGCTTAGATAGTTTCTTAAGAAGTTTTATTCCGTTTGATCCTCGGTAGAACGATTCGAGTCTGAGCGAGTGTCTGCGAGGATACTTATTTTTCACTGAGAGCTTGTGAGAAGAAAGTGAATCTACCTTGGTCTACCATATCTCACCGATGGCTACGAGTTTCTCTTCGTGTACTTTGATAGTTCCTTGAGAAGTTTTATACCGTTTGAACCTCGGTAGAACGATTCGAGTATGAGCGAGTGTCTGCGAGGATTCTTATTTTTCACTGAGAGCTTGCGAGAAGATTGTGTTTTTACTTTTGTCGCGAGTATTGGTCTAAGCTATTTCACCGATGACTACGAGTTTCCCTTTGTGCACTTTGACAGTTCCTCGAGAAGTTTTATTTCGTTTGATCCTCGATAGAACGATTCGAGTCTGAGCGGATGTCTGCGAGGATTCTTATTCTTTACTAGGAGCTTGTGAGAAGATCGTGTTTTTCCTTCTGTCGCGAGTATGTATCTAGGATATCCGATCTCGAGTTTCTTTCCGTACGTTCCTCCGTGTGATCCTCGATGGAACATCGAAAGTGTATCGAGACGGTGATCCACTCGCAAAGTCGACGCGAAAGAACGGAGCGAAAGGAATTTGCGAATATCTGGAGATCGCAGAGGATTACCTGAATGTCCTCGCGAGACTCGCTGTCAATCCGCGATTAGCTCGTCAGTTGAGCCTGGAATTCCATCGGTGATTAGTTTCGTATACACGTCTGGCGCACGTTCAGCTGTTGCGTCACGAGTCTTCCTCGGCGTGGCTACTCCGAGCCGGAGAAAATTCGAAAGAGCATAAGCAGGATTTACGATCTCGTTTAAGCTTCACCTGGCCAATCTCATTCACCGTATAACGCCACTCGTGGATCGAGTTTCGTTGCCTGTGAGCTTCCTGTTGGAACACCTCGAGGAAGTCGAGCTTCTGACCGACGATCCGGACGATGGACCCGTTGGCCCGTTTTTGAGAAAAACGCCTTGTTCACGAGGATTTGAACGGGGATTTTGAACGCGTGCTGCCCTGGTAGGAGGACGATCCGAACTGACGTTTGCGAGCGATCCCGTTTCGCGGCGTCAGCCGATCAAAGGGAGAGGAGAGAGCTATTCTTATTTTTCCAGACAGCCGGAGAGGGCACGGGAGAAAGAGAGAGGTGCACGTGGAAACGTAAGCACCACCGGCTAACAACTGCCAGCGAGAATCCGGAGCTTCCGACGAAGGGTCCAGAAACAAACCAGCTGGTCCATGGTGGAGGGAGGCTGGTCTTCTCGCGGAGGTAGCGAAGAAAAGAGAGAAAGAACACCGACACGTCGGATTTCGACCGTCGGCGGATCCGTCACGCCTTTTCTTTCCTTCTTTTTCCACGATTTATCGCGATTCTTTACGCCTTTCTCTCGTCTACGTTATTTCCAAACCCTCTTGATCGTTCTCACGACTGGAATATCATCGAAGGTGTATAGAATCCTTTCTGGTAAAATTTTGAAACGAAAGAACCGGCTGTGAAATGTCGGAGACTTTGGCTAGTAGTATCTTTTGTCAGTAATAATGCTAGATTATTTAATTTTTAATTCGAAGAATAATATTATCCATACGTAGAAATATTTTTGTTTGCCGCTGTGTCGTAATTCGTTTCAATTTTACAGCGTGTGTACATACTAAAGAATAATCAAGCACGCAGAGGCGGATTTTGAAAATTGACTGAAACACTCGAGGGATTAAATTCTAAGCTGCTAGACGGTTTACGTAAAAGTGTACGTAAAATGTATTATGGTAAGTGGAAACAGAAATAAACGATTTTCCGCGTACATATCCCGAGTATTTAAGTTTTTGAGATTTATGGGTGATTATAGCGTCTTATTATGATCGTTTCTTTTTTTCCTCTCAGGTGGAGTATCGGTTATTTCGAGTATATTTATACTCGTTAATCGAGGCTCGATTAAACCGCTTTATCGTCTACACATGCTCGATGTAGTACATCGATCTCGAGGATCGCGATTTTATTGCCGTTTATTTCATTTCGGCCCAGGGATATACCCGTGCTCTAGGGACATTAAATCGATCTTTAAAAACACTCTTCCTTCAACGACCTCGCCGTCTCGATTCTGCTGCCTATCAGAGTGGCCGTAAAATTCGGACGGGAACCAGCTGTTCTACTAGGAGGAATTAGAGTGCGATCTAAGAAAGAGGGAGCAGGGAATGGCGAAATCGCGAAGCCAGCTTAGAATCGAGAGCTTCGAACAACTCCTTATCGAAGAACCGAGAAGAAATTCTAAATTCGTACGCGAAAGGAGGGTTAAATATAAAATTCCGCCGAAGCGAACGTAAGAATTTCTCACGATGAATGGAACAATGGTTACTTGGAAGACGATTCTTCGAAGGTGGAGAAATTCCGAGAAAAAATCGAGATTGAAAATGGGATTAAACGAATTTTGAATTTGCAATTCTTAGCAACGATCAACGATGATTCGATGGCGATCTTTGATAATTCTTCACGATGACACGATGGTGAATCGACAGAAGCGAGGAAGAATAAAAATTAAAAACCGGTTCGTTCGTTTTTCTTAAATGAAAAATATTCCACGCAACTGAGCTTTCGCGTCGCAGCAAAATTCTCTGCCTCATAGAGTTGTGAGCTCTATCGATCGTCTGAGCACGTGTGTTTAATATCGATCGGCTGTTAGTCGTAATTTTCCCATGACGCTATAGCCATTATGTTTTAAAGATGCGCGAGATCCTGGAAGTGGTCTGAAATGATACCGAGCTCGCATCGATATTCCCTGAAACGATATTTCGACGCGTCTGGAGGCGAAACCGGCGAAAGACGTGGCCGAAGAGTGAAAATTTATTTCAGGATTATATCGTCGCGGTAAAGGAATCCTAAGGTTCGTGTTGTGACATGTGTCTGTGAACCGCGAGGCGAGAAATCTGGAACGCGAGCCAGCATCGATGGTGCTTCGGTAGAAATCAGGTTAAATTTAACAGGATCGCAGCCACCACGTATCAAAAACGAAAAAGTCATCGTCGTGGAAGGGTAAAAGGAACTCTCGGAGAATAGAAACTTGCCGGAAGTCTGACGAATTCCTTTCAAAGTAGTCTATCGCGTAATTTGGAAGACCTTGTAGACCAAAGACCCAGAGAATTTACGAAAAGATCTAAAAAAACACTCTAAAATCCCAACAGACAACAGTCGAAACTCATCTTTAATTTACCTCGCGCGGAATTAAAATCGAATCTAAAAGAAAAATTGCTATAACAGCGATTATAACTCGACGAGTGTAGCCTGGATGAGGGAACGACGAGGTTGGCAGGGCAGTCGATAAAGCTTGGCTTGAAGTCGACGACAGGGCGATCTATAACCTGTTCTATGCCAAGGAGGTTGGAACTCACCGGAAGTGGACCTCAGGTGCGGCAGTTCCTTCTTGGGGATGATCGAGGGTAGCTTGGAGCATCCGCAGATGTCCTCGATATCCATCAACGACTTGCTGTTCTTCATCCTGGCGGAATGGTGGGCGAACGTGGTCTCAGGTGACGCCAATCGGCATCACGATCAGCATGGATCCCAGCCCCGAGTGTTGGACTGGTGGCAGGGTCGGACTTCCGGTTGCCTGAATGGAGGACCGACCGGCGACCTTGTCATGCTCTCTGTCTCTCTCGAGCCTTCCACGTGTCCTCGGTCCGCGTCGATCGATCTCCGTTCGACGCGAGATCAAAATGGCAGACGGAGATCTCGGGATCTATTCATAGATCACCGTCGACGGCCCGCTAAATCGCCGCGTCCAGCTGAACGAACGGGGAACACCGCAACGGGACCTATAAGCCCGCGCTCGGTTCGTGTCCGGTACTTATAGCTTGCTTGCGCGGGGGGTGGGTTTTTGCACCCTCTCTCTCGCTCTCTTTCTCTCTCTCTCTCTCTCTGGCGCGCTTTAGCTAGACAATTTCGCGACTCGTGGCAACGAGAGCCGCGTGCGTTCGGATCGATCGATAGTAAACGCGCCCACGAAGGGTAGAAATATTCCGGATTACCCTGTCACGGAACTGAGAAACGCTTTGGGGATGCACTTCTCGGGGAGGATGAACGAACTCCCCAGAAATAGGGAAAATATCGCGTAAAACTTGGGTTTATATTGGAATCATCTGTCCAAATTTCGGCTGTTTTCTTTTTTCTCCTTTTCTGAGGCTGATTTGTAACCAGATTAAACAGGGGATTTAATAACTAGTTGAGGGAGGAGGTTAGAGTGAAATATCGGAGAAAGTAGGAGTGTATGACGCAGTTGGTATTTAAACTGTCGTTTTATCGCGATTTATCGCATTTCGCGACGCGAATCAGAATCGTATTTAAATTTCGTATCGATCAGCGGAGCCGTTCGGTCCCTGGCATAGTACTGCCATCTCGCGGAACGAATTTCGAACTGGATTAACGAGAAATTAGAAAAATCGAGTTTTGTATGGATAAATTAGTCGTTGTCGCGATAAATAAATTAATGGATGGAGAAATATCTTTTCCAGGTGAAAAGTTACGTCGTAAAAACAGTTTGTCGAAGTTCGAATAAATCGTAAATTCGATCGTTGGTAACTTTTTGCGATTTCTAGTGAATTCTCCGCCATCTAGTGGAGTCTGGGGACACTCGAGACACAAATGGTACTGCAGTTGCATACTCGCAGGCGCTTTCGTTTCATTGCGCGAATCGCGTCCTTCGTTATCAACGTGGGGTGACGCTGCTGGCTCGAAAAACGAGGCCTTATTACATCACGTTAATACGAATTACGCGTCGCAGCTATAGCTGCTCATATTTGTCGCATTATCTCCCGCGTTACGACATTCCGAGCACTTTACTCGTCCGCAAGGTTACGAGACTCGTAGCGCACTGCCATTTTCCTTAATCAATCTCGGGAAAGTTACAGAAACGTATCGAAAACAGATCCCCGTTCGAGGACGTGCCTGAAAAACAGGTCCACAAGGCAAAATGGCGTCGGAAGTTTCCGCATTAACGAAGACGAAGCCTCCGACGAGTAAATAAAAGCTCTCCGCTCGTTTCGAACTCGCTTTGCATCTCGCAGACTCGTCTTCTCGCGCGTAATCCGTCGGTTTGTCGGATAATGGGACCCAACGGGCCCAGGAGTTCCTTCTTCGTTCTTAACGAATCGAAAACGGATCCCCGTTGAATGACGTGCCTGAAAAACAGGTCCACGAAGCAAAATGACATCAGAAAATTCGACGTTAACGAAAAGGAAGCCTCCGAGGAGTAAACGAAAGCTCTCCGCTCCTCTCGATCGTCTTGAACTCGTTTTTCATCTCGCGGACTCGTCTTCTCGCGTGTAATTCTCCATCGGTTTGACGGACAACGGTCCCAACGGGCCCAGGAGTCCCCTCACCGCTCGAACGCGCAGAATGGTGGAGAGAATCGGGGGAAAAATTGAAAGCGCAATCGACGACCCAATTGTTTGTTCTCGAGGGCATTCGAATGATCCGTATTAGGAATATCCCCCATCTTATCGCGGCCCCGCTCGAAATACCGGAACAATGGGCATTCAGCGAAGATTGGCTGATTGGGTTGGCCGAGGCCGACGGTATAAGCGGCTTGTTTCCGGTCCTCTTCCGAGTCACGTCACGCGTCCAACGAAAGATGCGTCCCGGGATCTCGCGGTTCCACCTAGCAGCGGGCCTAGCAGCCGATCTAGCAGCCGATCTAGCAGTCCGTGCTTCGACTTTGCTCCGGAAAGGTTGCCTCGCGTGGCATTGACCTAACGAGTTATCGTTCGCGTCACGGACGCGTCCTCGGGACCACCTACGCGCCGATAGACAGCTATCTCTCGTTTCGTAGATACCCGGCCTTCGTTATCCGTCTCGTAAACAGCATCGCTAATTGGCGCCAAGTATGCGGAACTCGGGCTCGAGTATCGCTTCCTCGGTGGTGGTGTCAGTGATCTTCCGACGCCGGTCTCTCGGCCAGATTTCGGAAATTCCGTGACGCAAGCAAGAAAACCTGACGCAATGCTCGTTTCGTGTTTATAGTAGAAATCGCGCGACTCGGGAACAAATACGAGACGAGGTTAACGGTGCAAAGGTATTAACAAGTGAATGATACCGTGACTGACTAACGAAAGCATCCCAAGGACCTCCTGCGAGGGGGATATTTGACGCTGAAGATATTTTTTTAAGCGAAACATCCACCCAAAACATTTCGCCACGAATATTCCTGACACGTGAAACAAATTCGGATGAAATCGCGTTAAATACGGAAGAACGGGAACGCAGTTTGATATCACGGTTATAGAGGAATTCGAGATCGATCCGAAAGCAACGAGAGAAATCCGAGCGCTCAGCTCCCCGCTGGTCATTCAGCTTATTAACACCGTTTACCAGAAGACTCATCGCCGAGCCACGATTACGCGAAGCATGTGACCGGTTCCCGGAATAATTTCAACCGCGTGCAATTTTATCGGTATCTTCAGCCAGCCCCATCGTTCCCCTGTTACTCGCCTCTTGTCCACGCGTCCTTGTCACCAACGTCGCCGTTGCCTCCAGATAACCGCGATTCACGGCGGAATCTCGCGAGTTATCGACAGCGCGACCCGTGGATCAGGATTATTAACGACAGTCTCGACGAAGGAAGCTTCCGGGCCAGCGAATGGGTCCATCAGGCTCCACTCCGCGCTAATCCGTCCCGATCTTCCCTCGTTCCCAATTTTTCCTCCTCGTCCATCGGTCGTAGACGCGTGTCTCGCGTTATCGCGTCGGATAACCGGGGATTTTCGATTTTTCTCTCGAGTTAATGCGGATTTGGATTTTTCTCTCGATGACGAGACTGTCGGTCCTTCGAGCAAGCGCAACGCGGACGTCGTTGCGACGAGAATCGGCGAGATAAGGGAGAGATCGGGCGATATCGGCGTGATAAATCAACGGGCCGGCGAGCGAGGTCGAAATTGGAATTCAAATTCGAACGGAACGAATGCGGCTGGACTTCTTGAGGGATCCCGGCGTGTACACCGGGGCTCATGGTTATTCCAGCGACTCGGAAAGTCACGATGGACGCTGCCTGAATAATTTAGATCCGAGATACGCGGAATGGCGACCAATGCGCGAAATAGTGCTCATTGTTCTAATAAAACGGGCAGCAACAATTGCGGCAACCTTGTTTAGCTCTCGCAACGCGGACCAACGCGGAGAAGGAAATCGGCATCGTTCGAATAATTATGAACGGTGTAATTTAAACAGGGTATTCGGAGATACAATGCGCAATGTTTATTTCTGAAGAATACCTCGTCTCCGAAGAAAGTGATTTACTCGCTGAGCAACCTCGTGCCATTTTATGCAATGCTAAACGCTACAAATATCGCGTAAAATGTATTCCGAATAGAAAAACTATACGATACTCGTGGCAATCAACCTCATTTGATAAAATCAAGCGTACCCGCGATAAAGATGCGAATAAAAACGAGAAAAACACAGAATTTACTTCGTTACCAAATATTTCAGTCGCTCCTACTCTTTTACAAATGTAATACCTATATTTGAGGATGTCGCAGAGCTAACGAGCAAAGAAGATTTACAAAAATTAACGATATACCGTCTCCTTGTCCTAAAAATCTTCCACGCGTATTTACAAAAGGCTTCGAGTACTTGTTTAAACCGAACCTTGGCTGAATTATGCCAGACCTAACCTCGCGACATAAAACTCCGGTGACCCAGAATTCTGGCCGATCTCTGGATCCGAGATCTTCCTGGTCGACCCGGTAGCCTCGAGAGCGCACCTTCACCCATTTTCCCGTGGCTGATGCCCGATTCCGTGTACGTGCCCGATCGGGTATTCACGGTTGGAGAAGGTTTCCTTATCGGTGAATCGGCGAGATAGCCGGACAATTAGCGAGGCTAGAAAGGAGGAAAAGATACCCGGGTATGTCCCGTGTGATCGTGGTAGGTGGGAGTGGTGGCCGGCTCCGGCACGTCGGCAACTACGTGATGGATCAGTCTGTGTTCGACGCACCCGTGACATCCATCGAGCAGCCTCGATCTCTCGATCGTCCCAGCGAAAGTGACCAACGACAACGGGAATCCTCGACGCAGCCACGTGTTCGCTATGCTCTGCAACGGGGTAGGTTATCCAGGGAGGAAGCCTCGTTTCACCCTCTGCCTTGGCTGTCTTCCTGGACCAGTGATCAAGGTCGGGGTTTTCCGATCGGGACGAAGGTCACGGGCGTGGTATCGTCGAGCGATCTCCGTTCCCAAAGCCGGCTCGCGTAGCGCTCTGGCTCTCGTGACACGCATAATCGGTCTCATTACGTAATCTTCTTTATTTACACGGTACGTGGATGCTGATAACCTGTCGCGCAAGCCAGCCATTGGATATTGTCCCTCGCTGAACGGGTGATCGCGTGTTCCTCCATGTCCCACGGTTCGAGACAGATCGGATCGGTTCGATCGATTTCACTAAGAGCAGCTAGGTCTGTTTTTTCCACGAGCTGTTTTCCTAATTTGCGTCACAGCAGAGATAATCTCTATCTCGAACGAACGATCTTGCGACGAATCGCGTGTCACGCGGTTAGACCGATCCAACGGAGATCGAAATGGCGCGAAGATAGTCGTTATCGACCCGCCGATTTCTCTCTCGATTCTTTTCCGTTGGCAGAGAAGCTTCGCGTGACTCGCTTTATCGACGACGATGCGTCGTTACGAGAGAACAGCTCGCGAAGATACTACGCGAACGCGAACAGACCAAATGGTGATTCGAAAACGCGTTTGACGGAGGACGAGTCGTTTCTTTTCCACGACCTCGACGACTCGGCGGAATCGTTGGATTTTCCCCGAGATTTTTCCACCGACGTGCTCTCGGTTCGTTCCGACGATCATGCTCGAAACGCAGAGGTTATGCTTCGGAGATTCGACGTTTGTAACGAAGTTTCCTGCGACATTGTCCCGTTTGTAAATATCGATTCATCGCGACGTCGATGTTCTCGAGCTTCGCGCGTAAACGCCTGGCGAAACTTTTCCTCGCGGAATCCACGGTTCTCCGTTTGTTAGATAAACAAACGATTCGGAGACGCAGGAGAAACGCCGCTTTGTAATTTCAGACGATGCAGTCCGGGTCGGCTGGTCGGGCTTCGTTAAAACCAGCGAAACTCTCGAAGACCCTGGTTCTACTCGCGCGAATAACATTTCCATTCCGCTTTTTTTTTTGCTCGTTCTCGCTTCGAAAGGGGAAACCGCTCGGCTTTATTGCCGTCTTTCGCCTTTCCGTGGCCGCAATAATATTGGTAAACGTTTTAAAATTTTCAGTGTCTTCACGATTCGAGGCTAACTTTTTATTAGCTGCGTCGTAAATCGCGGACAGGAACCAAGCACTTCGACCAGAAGTTCCACGGTATCTCGAACAAACAAAAAAGAAAAAGAAAAAAAGAAAAGAAACGAAAAATGTAATTCCACCCAAATTCGATACTTGCGATTTTTTTTACTGCCCGACCTTTGCCGCTTGAAAATTCAATCGTTAATTTTTACAGACCTGAAACACGAAAATTACGCTTCAAACAAATTTCCCCGTTCGCGGCTTAGATGCCGAGCATAGTAAGTAAACGTCTCTAAATCGGATCCGCGAGATCTGCTAAACAGGAATCCCGCTAACGGGACACCTCTGTTGACCACTCGGTTCTCTCAACGCTATCCTGTCCCGAGATCCGCTGAAAGATTCACGCGTAAACAGGAAGCGTGTCTTCCTACATTCTTCTCTCGCCGTAGAACCTTTGATGCGCTGATTTTCTTCAATTCCATGGCCCTTTTCCCACGTGTCACGGGCCAAACTCTTGACCAGGCTACGTAGCCTAATAGGCCATGGAGTAGATCAACGTAGGTTAATAGATCTATGTTAACTCGATGGTCGATGATTCCTCTCTCACTCCTGACGCTCGCAGACGCGATCTCTACATGATCCGAAGGTCCATCGAGAAATTTGTTCGCACGTCGGTCTGATGCTAAAGTTAAAATTAGGTGAACCCTAGGCCCGATTCCTCGGGATCCGTTGACATTACAGTCACGGCCTCTGTCAGCATCGAGAAGTTGACCTGACAGGCGGTTGCCTGCCGGTTTTAACGAGTCCAGTCATCGCCGTGCAATTTCGCGACGGCGAATCGCGGATTTGGCCGTCAGCTAGGCCGGCTTAGGGAATTGTCGACGCGTCTTGACGAAACTTTTATGCGGCGCACGTGTTCCGCCTCCGGTCGAACGAACGCCTTCGACGTCCCTCTTCCTCTTCCGCTTCCTTCCAACCGGTCCTCCTTCGCGAGGTGTCGCGGACAGAAGCGAGCGGAGCGAAGAGGGCGGAATTCCAGGATTCCTCCTGTTCCTTCTCCGTCTCCTTCCGCCTCCCGTTTTCTTCAGCCTCTTTCAACGGGAACGAAATCTTTTGCAGGTACTGGTACAGCTGCTGCTGGTGCTGCACGGATCCCTGGTCGCCCATGTTGCTGGAAAATCCAGTAAGTCTTCCGCTTCTTTGTCCCCGAGAGATAATCGCGCTCCCGTTGAGCCGCTTAGGGACCGGACGTCTCGGGATACAGCCGGATGCCCGGAGATCGACGGGAACCGGGCTAATGCTCTTCACCGATTTGCGTTATTTGCCTGGAGATAAGTTTAATTGTAGCCTGCCCCCTTCCCGACAGTTCCTCGTCGTTGATAACACCGTCTCCGCCGCGTGCCACCGCACCGATCTTCATGGATAACGGTCCCTTATCTCGCTTCGGATAACGGTCCGCCCCTTCCCATCTCTTGCTTCTGGCAGTTCAATTCGCTTTCATTTTTCTCCATGCTGACCTCGTTACTCGGATCGGAACCGAGCGACTTCGTAGATTTAGGTACGCGACGAAGGAACGTCGGGTTGCGGGCAGGTACTTTTTTCAGGGGGTCCAATCACGTGTCGCGATACTTTGCGAATTAACGTGTTTTAATGTTAAAGAGTGATCCAGGATTTATGGTCTTTAGGTAAAGAGTAATACTTGTTAATCCTTATGCTTAGAATGTCGCTATCGAGCCAAACAAAGACTACAAATAGTTACTAAACCCTTAACCCTTTGCGGTCCTATCTCGAGTGTGACTCGTCATCGGGAAATTGAGAGATACACGCTTAAAAATCCAAAGTATAATAGTGTAAATAAAACTGACATTTAATCGAATTTGTTTCTTCCTTTATTTATTTAATTTGCTCTATTTCTTCGTCAATTTAAATTCGAAATAAAATATTTAAGATCGTCGAAGGCTACAGATAACAAAATTGAAATATAATTCGAACCGTAAAGGGTTAAGCGAGATTAAATAAATATTTGAAACTGCGATAGCGACAGTAGCGATATTTTAGTAACCGATCTGGCTCTCGCTATCGGAATTTCAATCGCGAAGCAAGGGTTTAATTACGTTACACGAGGATCTAAATATCTGTTCTTACAGTGTTCGCGAAATTACCTCGTTCCACCTAAAATATCCTTTCATCCTGTCGCGGAAATTCTGTCGCTTCAACTATGCTAAACCGTTCTCGATACCAGCTGACCGACATCTAAATCCGAGCAGCTCGGACACACGCGTGGATCATGTGGATAACGTGCACCGAGTCACGGTCCACATGTGTCTCGATTAATAATAAACCTGCGATTAATCGGTTCTGTCTTGTCCTGTCCAACTCTTTCCCGGAACGGGTATTCCCGGACGCTCTTTCTAAGCCGTGATTGCTCTCTTCGTCCTCGCTTCCTTCTCCTCCTCTCCCGCTCGCCGAAAGTTTTCCAGGAAAACGCTGAAAGCCGATGGTTTTTCCGTCACAGTGCCACGGGTGATCGACAAGGACGCGGAGAGATACGAGTCCTCGGAGGACGATGATCAGCGGAACGTTCGAGTCCCGTTCGGGCTGAAGGAGACGTACGATCAGAGCTTCCGGGCGAACAATTTCAACGGTACCTGGAAAACGGACACGCAGATCCTTTATTCCGATAACTATGTCGGCGACATTCGCGTGTTCGACGTGGTGACAGAAGTCAGCAGAGTCCTCATGCATTCATCCGTCACGGTATGATCCTCGCAACGTTTCCTATACGAGCTCTCTCCCCGACCAGACATTTCGAGTTCCATTTCGAAAGAACTCGCCGGGTATAACGGAGTCTTCCGGAAGCTAGAAATTTATCGATATACGAAAAGCGCGGAGTTTAGAAACAGATTTCTGCAAGGACGTTGATGGGCTATTTCTTATTTCTATATTTCTTGATATAGAAATTAAGTAACGAGATAAACGAAAGATATGCTTGGAGTAGAAGCTGTTAAACGTATTTAAATATTTCTTCCATGGATTCCGTTCATGATGGCGCGCTGCGCTTCCGGATCTCCCTAGTGCCCGGTGCTTTAATTATTTAAGTAATTCGGAACTTTCATTTGCCCTGTCCGGCCCGGCTTTCGAGAAATTACGTTTCAATTTCAAGAACAAATTGGTGCAACGTTGCCTCCCGATCGGGGACAGCGTACAAATAACACGGCCACGTTTAATTAATCGCACGGAAATCCTCCGCCGCTACGCAGCTTCTTAACCGGTGAATTACAGTGTCCACTTTCGGGCGTGAATCAACATCGGGCGTCGTTGATTCAACAGACGCGCTGTTTGACGTTCCTCCGTTCGATTTTCACCGCATTCCGCGAGAAAACCTCTCTAAACGATCCGCGAAACGGACGTTTCAAACGTTTCCTCGTGGAATGACCGAAAAGAAAATATTCCTTCGCCGCGGTTTCGCGAGGAAGATCGAGTAGCGACGTTGGAACTCCTTCGTGACGACGAATTAACGATTCTCGCTGACGATCTGCGATTAATCCGCGTAATCCGATAACCTGGCGCGTAATCGATGTTTATAGTATCGATATTTCGAATTATTTCGAATCATTTTGCGCATTCGTTTCACCGTGTTCATCTCGATGCGGTTTGATATCGACGATGTTGCGAATGTCAAAGCATCAGGATCGATTTACGGTCAACGCGACGCCGATGAATCGTTGCTCGATCCTCCTCGCCGAAATTCTCTCGAATCGGTCGGTGATTTTCGCGGTTTCTATTCGACATGCAAGCACGATGCCACGATTCGATATTCGCGTGATTTCAGGCCGACTACAACAAGCCTGCGATCAGCTTCTCCTACGACAACTCGTTGGTCATGATCAGCTACGACTTCGCAAACGTGAGTAAGCGATTCGAAAGAAGCGAAATGTGTATATCGTTGAGGTTGGTTAAATTGACGGTGTAAAGAGAAAAAGGGAACACAGAGGCTATCGATTTTCAGGGCTTCCGGTACTCGATATACCAAAGGTGCGTCGTGTACAACACTAAAACCAGGTGAGTTATCTGCTTCGTTCCACCGGCCGCTTTAACGGCTCCGTGATAAATCAAATTACGAAACGATGCAGCACGCCCGAAGTAATAATGATAAAATTCCCGTTTCCATTCTGTTTGCTTTACGCCCGGAGATATACGCGCGACGATTCCGATCGCCGCGGCGAAAACATCGCTGATCCATCCGGTGGAATTTTATCGCGCTCTATTATCTGCCGCTTGACCCCGGCTTATCGTTCTAACGCGATCTCGCGTCGTGCAAAGTTGTTTCCACGATCTCTTTCACACGTTTTATCCTCGTTTTCTTCCGTTCACCTAGAGAGTACACGAAAATCGCAAATGGCGACCGCATACCCCTGTACAAGTGGTCGCCGACGAGGAACGCCTTGATTTACGTTCACGAGAACGATATCTATTACCAAGTGTTCACCGAGGGAGGCAGCGTTATTCGAATAACGAACACCGGCGTGCCAGACGCCGTTTATAACGGAGTGCCCGATTGGGTCTACGAAGGTAATTGGAAAAGAAACGACAAAGCAGATAACAAACCGATCGTCGCGTATCATTCTCATCGATCATGATAACCATCGTTGATTCAGCAGAGAAATTTTAATCGGTCGGATCAAGTTGCTCGCTCGATTAACAGAACGATCGAAGATAATCCCGGTATTAACCAGAATTATTCTTTTCCAGAGGAAGTTTTAGCATCGGCTTCGGCTCTCTGGTTCTCCCCCGATGGCCGCCATCTTGCTTTCGCGACGTTTAACGATACCAACGTGAAGGACATCTCGATACCGGTGTACGGTGAACCGGGAAGCATGAAAGACCAGTACCCAAGCGAGATGAAGATCAAGTATCCAAAAGTAATTAATCTTCTCCGCCTCTTTCTCTCCCCCTTTTTCTCCGAAATTTATAAATCCCGCGGACCATTTCCGGAAACAGATGCGCAGAGAGTAAGAAAGATCGATCGAATCGGTTAATCGTTCCCCAGCTTCGGCCAGTTTGTCCGGCAACGAGGTCTGCGGTCGTTAAAGGACCAGATTAGGAAGCTCGGACTACCTCTACGACCTGGTTGTCGGCTTTAAAACCGGATGAAAAGGGTTATCTCGCGGTCGTTCCCGCGTTTAGCCCTCGGTTTCTCCCTCTCTTCCCAATTCCATCGACACCATCGCGAAAGACCGTTCGTCTCTGCGACAAACGACCCCGATATTTCCTCGCGCCGAATTCCACAGGAATCGCGATAAAAAGATGAATTTTCCCGTTTCAGGCAGGCAGTCCGAACCCGGAGGTGTCCGTCAGCGTGTTCGATCTGGACGATCCATCCTCGAAATTAGTCGATCTTCAGTCACCGAGCGATATCGTCGGCGCGTGAGTATCTCGCGAGAATTAACGCGTCTCGCCGCGCTTACACGAGGCTGAGTAAACAGCGCGTTTATCGCGAAATTCGCATGACTTCATTTCCCTCTGCCTCGGATATCTTATCTCCGATGATTGACGAGCTCCGTCGACACGAGTATTGCAATTACAGGAGCTCGATACCGCTGTTTACATAACGCTCATCGAAGATAATCGTAACACTGGCAAATTCGTTGTCCACGTTCGTCAACCTTTCTTTCGGAAAGGAACGTCAATCCGCGAAATTCGGAAACCTTTCAACGCGTCTCTCCTCGACAGAGACAACGTTCTTTACACCGTGAACTGGCGGAACAAGGACCAGGTGGTAGTGACCTGGACGAACCGTGTGCAGAACAAAGCGCAGATAGTGCTGTACGACACCAATGGCAACGCCGAGAACATCCTCTACGAAGAGGAAACCGAGGGCTGGCTTCGTATTCAGTCGCCGGTCTATCACGATCGATACGTGATCATCGCGAAGCTTCAGGATTCCGGAACGCCGGCTGGACGGTTCCAACACGCGACCAGGTTCGAGTACAGGAACGGACGGTTGGTCGACGAGACGGACCTGACGCCTGGAGCCAACGAGGTCATCCTCATCCTGGCCGTGGACCATGCCAGGGAACGGCTTTATTATTTAGGCAATCAACTGGACAAACCATCGCACAGGAACTTGTACTCGGTGCAATTGAACGGGAACGAGGATCCCGTTTGCTTGTCCTGCCGCGTCGTTACTCCTGAGGGTGAGTTTCTCGAGCTAACGGAAATATTAGGTCGATCGGAAAGTCATTTCGTTCTTTCCCAACAGAGGACCTAATTGTATTTTTTCACAACCACCTTCACGCTTCAGTCGTGTAAAAAAAAAGAAAAGAAACGAAATGACTTTTCGAACGACCCAATAGAATCGGAGTTTCTTCACACTCGCGCTCGTCGTTTCGCAGGGAATCTTTGCACCTATGCCTACGCCTACTTCTCCACTGACAGATCCAACTATGCTCTGTCTTGCTCCGGCCCAGACCCGCTGTTCATCGCGATCATGGACTCAAAACACAGACGGCTGTACACCTGGGAGGAGAACAGATCTCTGAGACAAAAATTGGCCACGCGGTTGCAGCCTCTTATCAAGAACACCTACGTCGAAGCGAATGGCTACAATAACAACGTGAAACTCTATTTGCCGCCGGACTTTGACGAGAAAAAGTCCTATCCTCTGTTGATCAACGTGTAAGTACCGAGAATATTCGTTTGGCTTGTCAATCGCGAGAGAAAACGACGTAAGAGGCGTAGCTCTCGAAGAACTCGAAACGTTTGGACTTGAAGAAGGTTTATGCACGAGTTTCCTAAAAACTATCCACCCCTTTTCGAGGCTCTTCTATCTCGATCGTTGTGTAAACGATCAAGAGTTTACCCAAGCTTTTAGATTTGTAACGGTTCTATGAGGCCCGTCTGTCATCAACCGACAGACTAGGTTCGCGAGATATTTTCTTACAAAAGGAAGCCGAGGAAATGATTCTACAAATCCGAATGCAATTTCCTCGCAACGGCGGGAACAACAGACATTCTATCTCGAACACCCTGCTGAACAAACGTGTACGTTCCTGGGAGACCCGTCCGTACCCATCCCGAGTCACGTTCGAATCGCGGTTGTTCGATTTTTCGATTATCCTTGGTCCGGCTGGAGGAAGAATTCGCAGAACCAAGTGGCTCCTTAATCCTGAAACTCGTGCTCTCTCGGAGCTGTTAAGTATGATTGATCCGCACGCAAGAGAGAATCGTGATCTCCGTTTCCGATCGGAGACTGGCTGACTCTTCCTCGATTTATTCGCTCTGAACGCACCTTCTCTTTTCGTTTTCCAGTTACGCAGGGCCCAACACTGTTAGGATCACGGATGAGGCGACGTTCGGGTTCGAATCGTACATGGTGACCAACAAGAACGTTGTGTACGGTCGCATCGACGGCCGCGGCTCGGCTTTCAAGGGCAGCAAGATGCTGTTCGAGATCTATCGGCGACTCGGCACCGTGGAGATCGAGGACCAGATTACCGTCACTAGGTACGCCCGGCTTTCCCCGGAATTTATACACTCGGAGAAGGGAATGTTCTTTTGGAAATAGCGGTAGATTTTTCTCTATCCTCCCGCGACCGTTCCGCTCTCGCGAGAATCGGAGATATTTTATGCATGAAACGGAATATAGCGTTCAAAGAGCCGTCCCACTGGCAATCGTGCGTGCGATTTTTAGGTTGCTGCAGCAGATGTACCCTTGGATCGATCGGAACAGGACTGCGATATGGGGTTGGAGCTACGGGGGCTTCTCCACTGCCATGGTGCTTGCCACCGACAAGGAATCGGTGTTCAAGTGCGGGATATCGGTTGCTCCTGTGACCTCGTGGATTTATTACGGTAATCTCGCGCTTTTAGCGCGTTAAAGAACACCTAAGACGTATCGAACGACTGTATATACGACCGTGGTGCAGTCCGTTCTGGGAGAAGGTGTCCTGCACTGTTGCGCTACGTCGCTCGATGCACAGGGTTGATATATTATAGGGTACTTGACACTATCCGACTATGGATCGTTCAACGAGACAAGTTAGCAGAGGAAAAACGAGCAGATGATAAAGCAGATCGAACGTCAATATGCACAGTCGACGAATAATGGCAGATGCTGACTCGTCTCGTTGAACGAAGTAGCACCTCTATGGTAGATGCATTTTTGCCTCGGTAGTCATCCATTCAGATCGTTCCTGTCCATCGATCCGCCATCCATCTAGAATTTCTAGCACCAGTTTTGACCCGACTTTAACCAAGATAAGTAAGTAGGTGAAGAGCTAACGAGTCGAAGATCAATTAAAATGCCGATAATTAGAATACCGATACGACTAATACGTCTAATCCTTCTAACCGATGATGCAAATTGTCAGCTCCGCGCAATTCCTATTTTCTAACGCGTCTCAGTCTCTTTATTTGCTATTCCAAAAAGCAACGTCAGTTTTATAGAAGAAAATTTGTAAATTCCTACTCTTCTGTAGCTAAAAAATCTTCGAGTGCAAAGGGTTAATGACAAAAACGGTTTACTGCATGTTCTAATACCTAATCGCTCACGCTCTCTCGAAAGCTCTCTCGCAACCACTTAACTACCGACACTCTCATATACTAACGCCCTTCTTATATACTCGCGCTTCTTCTTCATTCGTATCTTTTGTCACGTATCTTCGCTCAGTGGGTCACGTAGCTTAACACTCAATCGTATTCCCAAACCTGCATCGGATACTGGCATAAATATACCATTCATACGATCCTTTTGCAATCCATGTTCGTCATCCATTCATGCCAAGGATGCTGTCTGCGCGGACGATGAACCTGCTGTATATTTTGATCGCAGACTCTTTGTACACGGAACGGTTCATGGGGTTACCAACTGCGGAGGACAACTTAGGAGGTTATAACCGCACGGACGTGAACAGAAGGGTGGAAGGTATCCGTGGCAAGAAGTTCATGCTGATACACGGAACAGGTGACGACAACGTGCACTACCAACAGTCGATGGCCCTGAACAAGGCTCTGGTGGACAAGGACATCCTGTTCGAGGAGCAGAGCTACACCGACGAGGCACACGCCCTTTCTGGAGTCTTTCCTCACCTGTACCACACCATGGACCGATTTTGGTCGAAATGTCTGGGCTACTCGTTCGTCTACTGATTCACAAACTCTAGCTTGCGGATCGACGAACGGCACAGGTCGCTTTGGCAGCCTTCCGTTGATCCTTGATCGGCAAATCTTCCGGACTCTGTTCTCTGTTGTCGATTTCGCGAGCAACATCGAGATCGACGAGACGATCGGGTCAGCGTGGATGATCGCACGGTTGACAGAGTGTCAGGATCGTTATTCGAGGTCTGGCGAGGAGAAAGGGTGGGAAATTCGGTCGGCAGGGGCGTGGACCACGCGGATCCTCGATTCTAGATCCCGTAACCGTGTTCACGCGTGTTCCTTGGCACAGACCCGATGCAAATGCTTCAAAGGCAACGGCGTCGCGGGTGAATCGATACTTAAGGGTGCTCGATGCATTTCCGTGACAGTCAAGTAAGTGGAAAATGGATCGCGCCAAGGACAGAGAACCAGCGGACCTCTCCGTCCCGTTTCCTCCGCTTTTCTTTTCTCCCGCTCTTTATTCGAGACGTCGAGCTCGCTCGAAATTCGACCGTGGCTTCGGACCAGCAGCTCGATTTTTCACGGGACACCGACCTCCCCTCCCCCCGGTAATTTCCGTCGTTTTCTCTGAAAACTCCCTCGGAATTCTCCGAGCGATTATCAATAAACCACCGATACTTTCCTTCGGACCTCAGCCTCTTACTTCGAGCGCCGATTAATCGAGAAAGTGGCAATAAAGAGGCGATTACTACGGCGAGCTGCACAGCCAATCGTGGCGTGTTTATCATATCTAACAACGGGCAACGTTCCGCGCGGATTGCTCCGCGAATTTACTTTCGCGAGGAAAGGACTCGTCGGTGCGGAACAGCGAGCAAAATTTGCAAAACCGTTATGGATGTCTAAAGTACAGGTGATTATTATTCGCTATCCTTTTCCGCATCAAGCGAACATTCGATGTATCACGAAATCCCGTAAGAACTTTCATTAAACTCAGAAATTTCTGTTCAGGCGAATACTTTTGTAACGTAGCGTAAAATTCTTCTTTCGCTGTAAAGAACGATCGCGAGATTACTTAATCTTTTGTATTCTACTTTCTGTCTTTCCACGCATTCACGTTCTCGTTCATCCATTTCCACGCCCTGCGGCCATCGTCCGCACGGTCGAACCATCGGCCATAAAAGGGAAATAGACTCGCGTATACTCGAGAGCCGAGGAATAATGCGAAACACACGCGAAATCGAAGGATTTCCGACCGAGCGGAACTCTGCGTTCTTCCTGCACGACGCTAGACGTCTGCTGGCGATTTAATCGACGCTAGGCACCGTCGATTTTTGTCCAAGAGCGAGGCGGTAGCCGTGAAATATCGGATTAAATCTACCTGCTCGTGTGTCCATGATTACTCCAGGGGCGGGTTAAGCTCGCATGAGAAATCAGAAAGAATCGTAAATGTCGGGGGTAGCGGCACAAAAGCGGGTGCAACGTCAAACGTTGGCCGTGTATCAAGAAGGGGAATAAAAATGGAGAGACAAATGGTCTTTCTGCTTTGCTTAGCGGGTCGATCGCTGGTTTCGTAACGCACCCACTTCGTCGAATTAATCGACGATTCGCACGAACAGCTCCACGGGATTTCTCCTCTCCGCGAATTTCAGCCAAACTCTCTTCCCGGTTCGCTCGCCTGAAATCCTTTTTCCTGTGTTCCCTTATTAACGCTTCCTCCTCGTTTTTCCCTCCATCCATCCAGTGTTCCTCGCGGATCGCGTGTCCTAGCTTATTTCTTCCTGTTTTGCGTCGCTTCTGTACCAGCTAGCCGGGAGATTTTTTAATTCGACGCGAGAAAGTTTCAGAGTTTCGGAAGAATCGTTGGTCCAGGGAAGCCATGGATCGCTTCTCAGACGAAGCACAGGGGTAAACTTCCATACGGTCTAGTTTGCGTTAGAGGGATCATGCGAGACCATATATCATCGATATTAAATCTGCTACAGTTGGAAAGATTGTTCGTTTACGAACGAAGCTCGAGTCCTCTCGCGATGCTGAAAGAAATATACGGTTCGTCCTTTAAATCAACGGAATATTTCACGATTCGACGAAGAAAGCTATTAAAATTCTGGCAAACCGGCCGGCCAGCCACTAAACTCGATACAATTTACAATCAGATGAAAATTACATTCATTCCTTAATCGCCATCCGCCACTTTCCCATTCTTCTTCCACGACTGTTCGAGCCTTCCAACTCCCTCCGCTCTTTTTACGCCAAACTTGCTCACTCTAATTCGACCATTTCGCAACTTTCTTCCTGCTTCCTCCCCGCTCATCAATCTACTTTTTCCTCGCCTCTTATCTTCCACTTCTCCCATTCTTCCCTCCGACCACCCATTTCTTTCCCGCCTAGCCCAACTTTTCCATCCCTCCGGTTCCCGCCCTCCACTCCTTCTCACTCGCGAACTTCGCCCTTTGCTCTCTCGCCCCGTGCCCCTGCTTCGCTCCTCTCGTCGGCCGGCTCTCTCAGCTGGGCCGTGAAACAGATTCAGGAGGACGGAAACGAAGTTTGTCATCCTTCCGCGCGGTCGGCCCGGGCCGATGGCCGGCTCGATCGGCCGGTCCCGGTCAAAGGGACTTTTGTGTAATTTAATCAACCGGTATCGTGCCACGAGCGTCGCGACGTCCAACGTCCGAACTCGCTGACCTGGAATCGCGCGATTCTCCAGCCAACGGGAAGAAAAATTCGACCAACGGGTATAACGCGTGCTCTGCACAGGCTGCCTTGCTAAGCTGCCGCTCGAATTCCTCCGCGTTTCTCGGCCCCGTTCCATGTGCCACTGTACTACGCCCCTGGGCGCGAACAATCCTGCCATACGGAAACGATCGGCTGCTTTCGAAGATTCCTCTGTTATTTCATCCCAACGAGAATGTTGCGACCAACGCTCGCATTTTCTTCGTTAGATGGAAGATGGAGGTTCGAAGTTTCTCGCGAGTCCTTGCTGAATCCTCAATCTTTATAAATACAAGTTTTTATCCCTTCTAAAGTATCCTCCGTCTAAGGTAAGGCCTGCAGCAAGCCCAGGACGAAACGATATCCCTTGTACCTGCAATCCAGCGCAGGAAGATACCAGAAATCAGGACACAATCCCACAAGAACCAACGTTGCATCTCTGCTCTTCTCTGACCAATTTTCCTCCTCCCTGTTTTGATATTTGCGAAGGGCGAGTTAATCGGGTGAAACTGTGAACGGAGCCGGTTGGAAATTGGCGCGGGTCTCGACCCCGCGACGTCTTTATCGCGTAGCATCGTCCACCCACGCGATGGTATCCGTTTCCTGCGGGTGAACTGGGCTAAGGCCTCGGCTTATCGCCGCGTATGCACATCCTGACGGCTTAAGCGCCGCTTTAATAACCGACGAGCATCGCGAAGGACGAGTTGGCACGCGAGCCGGAGCGTGTTCCGCTTGATTTACAACGAAGAATTGTTCCTCCGGCGAATCGAGGCCGGTGGAAAAATTGTTTGTCCACCGTCCAACGGGGGAAGCAGCGATTTGGGACGTGCAGCCCGTGCAAATGTCAAGGCGGGCGTTAATACGAGATAAATTGTCCCCGGACGCGTGTAAATCCGTCCATCGTGCGTTCCTCGGTGTACATGCTCGTTACTTACGACTCCGTCCAGGACGGAGGATCCTTTAACCAGCCGACCTGCTCGCATATATCAGGGAACAATGCAGGACGGGATCAATGCCGTTGTCGTGTCTCTTCGCCGACCTGCCTGCCTCGATGTTTCCTCCCCGTCTTATCGGGGAGCGAGCAGCTCTCCGCGGAGAGACAAATTCGCGGAGGAGAGCAGGCCACTTTTCCTGCCGCCGGTGGCGCATTAAACAATCCCGTGGTATGGAAATCTGGCCGATCAGCGAAACAACCATCGATTTGTCATCCCCGGTGCTCGGCTCGACAGCGCGGAGATGGATAGAGACGCGGAGAGGAGAGGAGGACGAGAGGAGAGCGAGAAGGTGAGAGAAGGAGAGAGAAGGAAAGGGAAGGAAGCCGAGGAGATGGTATCCGGAGGGGGTGTCTTTCTCTCGGCCTCATCTCGCGGAACACGAAGATCGGTGTCCGCGTCACCGATAGCGTTTACGCCGCGATGAAAAGCGTCGCTGACACAGAGAGCCATTGTTACAAGCCCCGGCAGAGGGTTGACAATAGGTTGCACCCCGTGCCTCCACGTTACCGCTACCCGGCTCCAACAGGAACACTTTCAACGCGGGAAATAGACTCCGTCCCTTTTGTCTAGCCCCACCAGCCTCCGCTAACTCGTAGCTTTTCATTCTTCCTACCTGCCTCTCTGCTTCTTCGTCCTCTCCCTCTTTCTCTCGTTATTTCTTCTACTTTTCGCCCGCCATTTTTCCCCTATTCTCAGTCATCTCTTCTTGCTCTGTTTACGTGTGCGCGTGTGACCACCGTTCTCACACTCGGCGGATAGATTCCAAGTTAAAGGAGGTTCGAGGACTTGGAAGTCCTTGGTAAATCCTCGTAAATAGTAAAAATAGTATGCTCGTCTAAGGCAGGGTCTGCTTGGTAAAGGCTACATAGTCCCATGAGTCCGCTAGCGGCCCCAGGATGAAACGCATCTCTTCCTTTCCTTTCCTTTCGTCCTTTCTAGCAACACAGAGGATACCCAACTCCACTGGACTTCAAACATCCTAGGAAAGGACTCCTACAATGTAACCTTCCGCGAGGTTTCTCGATCTCACGACAAACTCCGAGGATTTGTCAGGATTTTTTTCCCTACTATGTTGCGGTTTCTTCGTTTGGGATTCGAAGAATAAACGCGTGGGAGTAGTCTTCTGGTCAGCGGTACGGAGTGGTTCGCGGGACACAGGGATTGTCTGGGTTGTTGACAGGTAACGTAGAACGTCTCGTGTAAAGGGTTCTCGAGGATACGGCGGTCGGCGTCTGAAGTTCGCGAGTTGAAAAAGCCCTCGCAGCGTTTCAGCGGATCCGCGAACGTTCTTGGCTATTCACGCGGGGCCAGATGCCTCTGCAGCTACCCTAGACGATAGAAGAACAGACATCCGGTAAGTTCGCTGAATGTCTTTGGAAGCTTTCAGAGGCGTTCAAATATTCATCACGGTCTTACTAATGTTCCTCGATCTCTATCAAGCTACGCAGACCGTCCGGTCGAACTCTGAATCTTTCACGAACATTGTGCCGTCGCTGTTGTCTGCGACGTTCTAATTAACGATCCATAACCTCTCGAAACGTTCCTTCGAAATTTCCCGATGCAGCGCGCTCGCAATCGGGCGAAACTCTTCGCTCCGGAAGCTCCGCGCTCGCGTCCCTTTTCCATTCGTTCTCGACACGATGAAACTCCGAATTAATAGTTACGGAGAACAAACTCGAGGAGTTACATCGGAGGAGAGAATATTTTCGGATCATTAGAAGCTCTGAATCAGATATGACACCCGGAGGAACGTAGTTCTTTAATAAAATCAACTGTTTAGTCCGAATCTCTCTATGATAGGCAGAAATCAGACGATGTTACAAATGCGAATTGGTTTAACGAGATTCGCAAGATTTTTATTTTATACGACACGAGAGTGAATGTGTTCCAGGTAATATTTTTGATTTTTTGACTGAGTTCTCGTGTCTTCCTGTCTTTACAAATTCTTCTTATCTTTATTCCTGTCTTCGATTGACGTGGTGCGTAAGTAGCGGGTAAATTTCTTCTTGGGTAAATTTAATATCCTTTACCGAGATTAACTCGGGTGGCTTAGGTGTCCGCGAGTCGTGGAACCCCTCAGATTCGAGCCTCCTGGCTTTAAGGATGAAATCAGAAGATAGGTATACGGAAGTTCGGATTTTTCGATAAAGACAAACGTTTCGTCTATCGAGAATTTTCTGCCTTTACCAAAGCGGTGATTGACTAACGCCGTGGGACGATGGTAAGGAAATAAACGGTTGTCCTTGACTGGTTGTGAACGCTCATAGAGAAGTAGCATGGACGAGATATCCCTGATCGATTGGAAGTTTTGCTGCGTGGGTTTATAACTCGAGAGTCTGCCGGGGAAATAAAAAATAAGCATCCCTGGGAAGTTGCCGGTCTATTTACCGGTGACAGGGCAGCTCGGACGTAGGTCGCGTGACAAACCGGAAATCCATCTTGCAGCCAGGCAGAGAAGAGGGCGGCGAACGCGAAGCCAGGTGCCAAGGAGAACTCGGCCCGGTCACGTGACGGGCATTATCGCGGTTGGCGTGACGCGAGCCCATCAATTACACCGGTTCCTCCATCCTGGAATAGAGACAGCCATCCTTGAACTATAAACCGCGGCACGACTTCCGATGCAACCCTTTCCCGAGTGCCTGCGGTTCCTCTTTCACCCTGCCTCGTTGTTGTCGGCGGTCTAAAAGTGGCCGAACACCGGCCAGACCCGCTCCCGGCATTACCCAGCCACGCGCGAATCCATGTTCTCGTCTCGCTGCTCTCGCCACGCTTTCCCGATTTTCATCGCAAAATACCCGACACCATCGCGCACCGTTCACGTCGTAGCTTTCAGCTGTTTTCCGAACCGTTCGTTCGAATATTCTTCTTTTTTTGCACGATCTATGGCGCGGTCGACGACGAGGAATCGTTCGATGGAAAGAAAAAATTGGGAAAGAGGGGAATTAATAGGGAAAAAGGTGATTTATTTCCCGATTTGATCGAAAAATATCGGACACCATCGCGCTGTTCACGTCGCAGCTTCCAGCTGTTTTCCGAACCGTTCGTTCGAATATTCTTTCTTTTCCGCGAACCATAGCGCGATCGGCAACGAGGAATCGTTCGACGGAAGGGAAAAAGAGGGGAATTAAGAGGGAAAAAGGTGATTTATAAATTAGAGAAGATAGAGAGGGAGAATGGGGCGGTTGGAGAACGCGATTTCGTGGTCGCGAAGGGTGAAAAGTTGCGCGAAGGTGGAGAAAAAGGGGCGCGGGAAAAAGCGCGACGTCCAATTGGCGTTAATTATCGAGCAGCGAAAATAAATTAACCGTGTGGTCGGCTTCGTTGCAGGGCTGGCAATAACACCGCCACTAGTCGATGTAATTACCGTGAACCAGCCATAATTCCTGGCCAGCAGAGGGTACATTAGAACCGCGAACCCGGGGCTTGCGAGCTTTCCCTCGGCACTCGGAGAAAGGGAATAGGAAAAAATTCGAGTTGCCAGCGTTCGCTGCGATCGCCTGTATCCATTGACACTTTCATGATATTACTAACTTTTGCGAAATTAATCGCAAACTTATAACTGATAAACTTGTGAATTAAACGCGTCGATGGTCGCGGAAGATTATTTCTTATCGGATTTAACTTTTTCTACAGGGATAATCGAGATGCAGGGAAAGGGCTGAACGAGGTGGAAGGGTTGATCGATGTGTCGAGCGATCGAGAATCGAATCGGGTTTGATTGGGCCCGACTCTCGATCAGCGAGATGGAAAGCAAGTTAGGCGAAGAGGTATCGAGTCGAAGCGGTCGTTAAATCGGGTTGTGGAATTTTTGTTAATCTCCCAAGTGGGTTCTGCCCATTCAGGTGGCAGCTTTCAATCTCGAGGAGCTTTCGTAAGCCACGAAACTTTCTTCCACCCTTTACGCTTGAGTTCCCAGCTTCTTTTGCCACGGTTCGAACAGACGTCGATCGATGATTAAGTTAGGAACGTTTAACGTTGAACGACTCGTTGAATTTATTATGGCTTGTATCATGCAAATATAATGCTTCTCATACCGATATCACGTTCATTCTGTATTCAATTGGTAATTCCGTGCGTTGATAATCTGTATTTTCTTAGGAATCGATAGAAGAATTCGTTGGAATGACCGGTGATAGCTTCAAACGAAATCCACGAATTCTTTCCTTTGTTGGGAAAAATATTGGTAACATAATGTTATATTTTATATTAAGGTGTATTATTTTTATAATTAAATAGTACAATTATATAGTTAAATAATTAAACTATATTTCAATGCTATTTTTCTTACCATATTTCTTACTATGCTTGTTATTTCGCTTCGTTATACTTCATAGGAATTCTTTATCTCCGCACATTTGCTCAGTATTATTGTGTATTCTGTGCACATCGTAATTGAGGGTTTGTCGAGATCCCTTGAAATTCGATATATCGCTATAGGGAATTAGAAGTTTATTCATATTCAATTGGAGAATGCTATTTATTATTATACACTCGCGTGCTATCTTAATAACCGTCTCGTATCTCATATATTCTATTATATTATATATCTTCCACAATGTTTTGTACTTTTTTGTTTTATTAATGTGTTTAGGCACGGATCTCTATCGCGTAACCACCTCCACGTGGTGAGACCTGGCAATTGGTATCGTTTGTTTATTTCGTTATAATAGTATTTAGTTATTAAAGTTATAATTAATAAACTAGTTATAATAATAATGTAATTGTACCGTAAAAACAATCGAAGCTCTCGCTCGTTTGTACTCTAATATTCGTTATTTCTCACTGTTCTTTCTCGCTCTTTCTTTTTCAATATTTTCTTTTCAACCGCACTTCAGTCTCACTAAGATTATTCCAGTTAAACTGAAATATTTTAGTTTACACGCGACAAAATATCAAGATTCAAATTAACGACTGCCCAAAATCGAGGAAATCGTGGTGACGTGAACAAAAATAACAATAAGATCGTCGAGCAACGAATATTCATTCAGATAGAAGAAGAGACCCGTGTTATTTTTATTTCCTTACTTATTACACAACACACAGCCACGTATACAACGATAGCAGTGAGATCTTTGTACCTGTTTACAAACAGTTAAAAATTAATATTTCAGAGAAGAAACTTTACTTACTTTTGTATAAATGCTCGTTTAAAAAAGCACGGAAGCAATAAGAAATAGTAAAAACGCGAATTTTTTCTTATTTTGGTATGAGTGATGGGTATGAGGATAAGGTCCCTCTGGTTAATATCGTTTTTAACCGCTTATTCGCTTTTTACTATCTTTAAAAGGTTGGTTTGATCACTTTTAAGTTAAAAGCTGTTGTTACGAGGAAGTAAATGACGTTTTTATATAAAAAAATAATTGTACATACGTAATTTACTGTATATATTGTTATTGCAAATCTTGCAAAGCATATGTATACAATAAACTATTTAATAATTATTATAAAAGGTTCGCGAGTCTTTGAAAAATCGGTTGAGCTCGTTTGTAAATTCGTGAAATTTAATACGCGAGTTCTAACTTNAAAGCACGGAAGCAATAAGAAATAGTAAAAACGCGAATTTTTTCTTATTTTGGTATGAGTGATGGGTATGAGGATAAGGTCCCTCTGGTTAATATTCATTTTTTGCCACTATTCCCTTTTTTTAACTTTAAAAAGTTGTTTTAAACGATTAGTACATGAAAAACCATTGTTACGAGGAAGTAAATGGCTTTTCTTTATCGGAGTATAATTGTACATATGTAAATTACTGTATATATTGTTATTCTAAATGGTACGAAGTGTATATTAGCAAGAAAGTATGTAATAATTATTGTAAACGGTTCGTGAGCGTTGGAAAAATCGGTTGAACTCGGGACGTTCCGGTTAACCTCCCCCCCAAAGTTACCCGAGGTTACATATAGGACCTCGCAGCAAGGTCATGTCAATCTCTCTTCGGCCGTCGCGGCGCGTACATCCAAACTTAAATTACCCAAATAAACAAATTTAATTATTTTTTTCGCGTCTAATAATTCATTTAATTTATTCCTTGACTTCCCACCTTCAACTATTAACTTAATTTATATATCTATAATAATTCTTTAATGATTTATTTAATACAATTATTCCCTTTTCACTTTTAAAGATTTATTTAACTAAATTATTTATTTTTCAATTTTAACAATTTTTTAAATTTCTTTATTTCTTATTCGCTTTTAACTATTCATTAATTATTTTAGTTATTATTCACATTTAATAACCTCTTAAATTTATTTATTTATTTTTCACTTTTCATTTTTTTAATTGAATTAGTACCATA
>NIJG01000123.1:3763807-3775751 GCA_002201625.1 Euglossa dilemma
AGTATTAATTTTTCTTGAAATGCCAATAAAAATTTATATCTTAGAATCAATAGTATAGAAACTCTTCGTTGCTATAATTAATCATTTTTACGAATGTCTGAATGTGCTTTGCATCTATTAAAATTCGTTTTCGAAATTCATTTATTTTTAATAGTAATCGTGCAAGTAAAATTTCTCGTGTTTGTAATTCAACTCTTCGTAAAAATAATATTTTTCTTTTTTTTTTGTTTCGGTGTTCGGATAAATTGCTGTTCTTTTTTCTTTTTTTTTTATAAAAGAAATCGGAAATAAATTGCAGTAAAACGTGATTATTTCAATTACAAGTTTTAACAAAATTTTGTTCGAATATCATTAAAATTCTTTTTAAATAAAACTTGTTTTCTTTCAGCTGCCACTTTAAACAAATTTTTTTTTATCTACTAATCCAGTGTATAAGTTTGTTTCAGGTTTATTAATTTACGCAAGTTAGGTATCGCTATATTTGGTACCATTTCAAATATTCCAGTTTATACAAGTATACCAGATAATCAGAAATAGAATACTACATATGAAAGGAAATGGCTTAAAAGGTAGTGGTATGTGAGTCTTATTTATTTATTTATAACCTTATCATATTATTTACTAGAATTAATTACATCTCGTACAATTTTACTAATTTTTCTGTAGTTTGATATGTTTCAGGAACCATTGTGAGATCCAAGGAGATAATATTATGAGATTCAAATCTCATATAACACGCACACTCTTTTTCCATTTCCTTCACGATTTAGATTTCTGTGTAGGTAGGGTTTTATGTAAAATCTTTAATCCTTAATGTAGGTAGGGTGTTGTGTTATGCTATATTTCTGATAGGTAGGCTATACAACCCCTCTTAGGAGCTTTTATACGCATATGTTATGATGTATAAAAAATAATTCAAATTTTCATGGGAGTCAATCACTCGAATTCAAGTACTCTTGTGGAATGCAGACGCCTGATATTTTCTTCTTTTTCATTGCAATTAGATTTTTCTGTAGGTAGGGTGAATTAGATTTTTAGTTAGGTAGGGGATATTTTTAAACATAATTTATTTCAGGTACTCTTATGGACTATCGATGGAACTCAGTCACATGGTATTTTCCTTTTTCTCATTGCAATTAGAATTTTCTGTAGGTAGGGTCAAACTTTTAGATATTCCATAGGTAGGGTGAATTAGATTTTTAGTTAGGTAGGGGGTATTTTAACATAATTTATTTCAGGTACTCTTATGGACCACCGATGGAATTCAGTCACATGGTATTTTCCTTTTTCTCATTGCAATTAGAATTTTCTGTAGGTAGGATCAAACTTTTAGATATTCAATAGGTAGGGTGAATTAGATTTTTAGTTAGGTAGGGGGTATTTTTAATCATAAGTAAGATTTATGTTTAAGTAGTATTCTTGTAAGTTAAGATTTTAGTATTTAAGTACGGAATTAGTATGTAAGCTGGGACTTATACTGTAATGCTAGGTACATTAGTATTTAAGTAATGAAATATTTTTATCCAAGTAGTATTAAGGTTAGGTTTGGGTAATAGTAATTACGCATATTAATAATTAAGTTTACATATAATTAAGGATAAGTAGTATTAAGAATTATAATATTAAGTATTAGTATTAACTTAGGAAAATAAATATAATTCTTTACGAGACATTTCATTTCTTCTGGTATAGGTTTTTCTTTCATTTTTTGATTATCAATTATTCTACGTTTTCATGTCCAAAAGCGTGTAAAGTCTTAGTCCACGAACGGAATGTTCATTTTTTTATACCAACGATAGAGAAATGAAATAACGTCTCGCATGGAGTTATGCACCTAGTGTTAAGGCTTAATTTATTTCTAGGTAGGGCGAAATGGATCTTTTATTTTCAGGTTTAGCTTTCGGCGTCGATTTTTCATTTCAATTCTTTTTGCTGCTCCATTGCAAAGCGATCAAAGATCGAACGTTTTGCAAAGGTGCATCAAAAGGGGAATTTATTCGAATTTGAGTAAACTTTTACGCGAATGGAGGGTGGATGGGACGTGGATAGGGTGGGTCTCCATTCGCAGTACCTCCACGTGGTGAGACCTGGGCAATCGGTATTATTTGACATATGATTTCTAATTGTATCACTATAGTTATATCATACGTAACCAATAGCTATGATACAATTATAAATGATATAGCAAGTAATCCGAGCTAATTGACTGCGATCATAACTTTGTAAATTTCCATCCGTTAAATTAGAGAGAATAGATCGATAAGAAATCTTCTTGTAATTTACGTTATTTTTACACTTTAGACAGGTGCTCTTTTCTTTTACTATTTTTTTACAATTTTTTACTCTTATTGCAACCTTTAACGCGTCATACCTGGCAGCGCGTGTCCCGTATTCAAGCAATTATTTTTTATTTCATTGTAAAACAATTTTGTGCAATAACCATTTCACCCTGTCTATTTTTATCTTCGTGTTTTATCATCACCATCGTGACTCAGAGTTGGACACAGTGGGATGTCGTGTCTATTAACAATTTCTTCTGTTTCAAATTCCAATAATTACATCTGTTTTAAATTAATAATAATTATTTCTGTTCCAAATTTTCACGAAACATTACTTTCGCATTTTATTTCTTTGTTTTCTGTTCTGTTCTCAAATTTAAAAGAATACACGATTGTGCTTCTCGACTACTCAGTATCCTCTTTTATCCATTCGTGTCCATTATATTTGGATCATCGTTGAATTGTCACAGACATCCTACTGCAAATGATCTCATTGTTTGGTCAGCCATAAGTATTCAAATACGCGAATTTCCCTAATAATTCTTGATATTGGTGTATGTTCCACCTTCTGCTGTTCACATGGTTATCCATATTGACATTCACATCCATTGACGCTGCGTTGCATTTTCTCATTCTCTAGGATTCCAACAATTTTTCTATACATCTCCTTAAACGCGTACGAATTTCTCCATAGCTCTGTTTCATTTGCATTCCCAACAACTTTCCCCAATAATCTCGATATTCATTTTCCGTTCTATTGTCGGTATGAATTCCCTTTTATATTTCTGATTGCTTACCGTTATAACCGTGCCATGTAAGCGTATTCCGCAGTATAAAGATCTATGATTTCTACTTTACGATTTCCACGTCCACGGAAGCGAGCAGGACAGCGAATAGATCATGAAAGCTGGTCCAACGACGTCGTTAAATGACCGCCAGCCACGATCGTTTCTGGTCGATATAACGAGATTCTAGACGAATGTGTCGGGCGACGCTACGTGGCAAAGATTTCGCGGGGATTCCATCGGCGGTCGTAAACCGTCTGCGGAAACTGATTCCCAGTTTTTACAATGGGGTCCTTGCTGAAGCTGTCGCGTGCCGATATCGAGGATTAAACACCTGAAAAATTACAGCAAGAACGTCAAATGGGGGTTTGAAACGTCGACTGACAATTGCGATATTCAGTGGACGTAATTCGCAAAGGACAGTTTTCTGATAGCACTAATTTTCCTTAGATTGTGCGAAATGAAGTGGCGAAAGTGAAAATCGTATATAGATATTGCATAGTTTCCTAATATCGATTCCTAATATCGGAAATTCTGCTTTTTAGATTTATGGTGAAACGTCCTACGTTCTTGTAATTTTTCGCAGTTTTTTTTTATATATATTTTTGTTATAAAATAGGAATTTCTATTATGACAATGTCGAGAAGAATGTGTTTTAGAAGTTCAATACTTTTTTTTTTATTTTGGTCTTACCGTATATTAATATGACAGAGTTATTGCAGAGTGAGGACAAGAAAAAGTATAAGAAAAATGATGAATTAGAAATTTTTGGATTTATGGATCGAAGCAGACAAAAGTTGCGTTGGAACAAATATCTTACTGACGTGTTAATCAAAGTAAGGTTCCACCAATCAAAGGACAATTCATGTTTACTTTTCGTTGGCTACTCTTGAGGAACGATGATCACCGACACAATATCCGAATGAATGTCTCTGGTTTTGTCAAACAGGAGTCAACGATATCGCCTCGGCTCGGTTTGCTCGACTCGTGTCCCTCTAATGGACCTGGTTTCTGCGAGCCATCTTGGCCGTCGCTCGATCAGAATAAAATTCGAGCGCGGTTAAAGCGTCGTTGGAAAGGTATCGCGGGCTCTTCTTTTATGGGGAAACACCGAAGATGGATGGTCGGTAGTTGGATGACCGGAAAGTTGCAGTTGCAGGGAGAGGCGGAAGATTAATCGGTAAAAATGGGATGAAGCGGTTAGATCCTTATCGCGCGCGCTTGTTTTTAAACAGTTTCATCCCCTGGAGAAGACGGTGGGTATAAAATTGCCGAGGTGTCGATTATTATTTTATTTTCTGCCGCGGACGCAGGGATAAGCTGCGTTTAAGCTCAATTCTCGCGGAATAATCCCGTTAAGGTGGACTGCTCGCGACTTAATCCTCTTCGAAGGCGGCGGCCGCCTAGAGTCTGCCGTGAAATATCGGCGAGGCGTCGCTCGATCCTTAAATTTCATTTTTCCAACGGCCGGACCTCGTGCCACGGTCCCTTGGAAAACTTCTTGCCAGCGATACCGCGTTTCTCAGCCGAATTTGTCTGGTCCAAGATCGATCTCGCCGCAGGACCAGACTTTTTCCAAGAATACGTCGCGACTCGATGGAAACGTTTTATCTCGGGGGCCCACCTTCGATTTATTTCCTCGATGTACGCAAGCAAGATCGTGTGTCGTTGTCGACTAGACGGAAAAACGTATCTTAGTCTCCGTATTTCACCCTCTTTCGATTCCAGTTCCGCCATTTTTTCTCTTTTTTTCCTTTTTTTTCGTTCTACGATTGTCTCGTATTTTTCATAATATCGTATCGCAGGGCAACGCTAGCGGAGAAAGCCCAGATGCGCTATTTATCTACGGTTTCTGTTGTCAGAGATACAGCGAATGAGAAACAAGCAGCAGAATTGCAACTTTACGTTGCCGGAACAACAATTTGGGTGATTTTTTCTTTTCATTTTTAGTTCTATTCGCTTCAAAAACCTTTCCTCCTAGCTGCTTCGCGTCGTTACTTCGCTATTGTCATCAAATATATTTTTGTTGCAAAGAAACCTCAAAATTCTGCTTCAAGATTCGATACGTCAATGTCGAGGTTTACGGTACAGGCTTCGAAATTCAATCGGAACCTTGTTAACTTGCAATTATTACGCGAACAATTCGTTTATGGGACTTTTGTGTGGCTTCTACGCAGCTGGTTGATCTATACATTCATCACGTCGCTGTTAATCAACCAATTTCGGACAATTTCAATTACAAAAATAAAATATAGATCCGAAATGTCGATTAACGCGTTCACGCCGGTGCCGATATTCATATTTTTAACTGTCAGACAGCTCTTGAATTTGTGCTTCGCTTCTCCGAGTTTCTCCGAGCATATTCTCTATTTAACTTCAAAAAATCAGAAAATCAAAAAAGCGATGACCACCGATGTTGTACGTCGTTTGATAAGAGACTGGAATCTGACCCACGTCAGCGTGAACGTGTTAAGGATCTGCCAATTAATTTAATTCGCGAAATCTCGCCAAAGCGCTGACATTCGAATAAAACGTTCCAAGATAAAGTTGCACGAATTAATTAAAACGAAACTTAATTTCTTTCTTTTCTACGGGACCCCGAACCCATAAAATTCCGAACGAAATTAAAGGAGATCTCGGTTCTCTGCTGGAGAACTGCCATACCCGATTTTATTATTTCGACGTACGATCTTTTACGCGGGTAACAAGAGTTGGGCCGTGGAAAGCGAGGGAAACGAACGGAAATTCTACACTGCTTCGGAAAATCCGAGCGTAGAAAGTTTCCCCAACGCGCGACGGCGTTTAACGAACGGCGGGAAAAAGGCAACGTGACACCGGCCGATAGATTAATTGAAAAATTGTCGGCACCAGAAGCCGAACATTTTAGCGGCCGATTGTAAAATATATATTTTACAGCCGGCCGTGACGGCTCGCGATCTCCCGATGCCATTGTCCCCGTTAATTTCCCGTCATCCCCTGTTTTCCCTCCGTTAAACCCCATAGATAGCGGCAGTGGTCCGAATCGCTTGTGTTTCCCTCGCGCGAGCAATCTTCCCGTGAATTTTACAACAGACTTCTTCTTTCCACTTTTTAATATCACCGTGTCAAATTTCTCGATACTTTTCTCAAATTTCTCGATACTTTTCTCAAATTTCTCGATATTTTTCTCAAATTTCTCGATACTCTTCTCAAATTTCTCGTTTTCTTATTTCTATTATTTTTTCCCGGACAAACGAAGTCGGTTCGTTTCCAATTCCGAGAAATAACTCGCGATTAATTGTCCGAAATTTTACAAATTCTGCAAATTTCTCGTCGTCGAAAAACGAGGATTGAGCTAATACAACGTTTCGTTTGCGCGATTTTTCGAGAACTTCCCTTCAATCTCTAATTATCCGGGAAACATTCCGCGCTCTGCCAATTCCGCATCAATTACGCTCGCAATTCTGCGAGTAGGTTTGATTCGAGTTCCGGGGAGAAATAATTTCGCTCATTTGGCGAATTCAATTTCGGCGTTGGAAATTATAACGGGGAACTAGTGTCTGCAGCAGGTCCCACCTTTTTGCCAAAGACCGCAATGAAATCGAGTCGTTTCATCGTCGGAATTCCAAGAGTTGCGTTCGTTGGCCGATGCGTTTCGAATACATTCCGTTGAAATCTAATCCCGGAGGCTGGATCGTCATCGCGGAAACCCGACGCCCGGTTCGTCGGCGTCGTTGGATTTCCGGTGGAAGAAGCCGAGCGGCTCGGCTCGTAGCGCCTGCGAATTCCACGATCGAAATTGAGCATCGTTGCGGATTAAAGGTAACCGAATATTCTCCGGGGGTGAACACGTGGCACCAGGGATGAAAGAATCGTGGCCTCGGGGGCGGAAATTCGTGTTTGTGCGGAGAAACTGGAAATTTAAACGAAGGGAACGATACTATCGGTGAACGAATTTTTAACAGATTTTCTTTAATTTTCTCGAATTTAACAGATGCTCCTTTTGCATTTACTCGGTTATTATTATATACTATGATACTGAACCAATTGTAATCTGGATGACCAGTTTCTAAATTTACGGTCAAAATTAAAAAATAGTTAGAATTTGGTAGATACTCGTGCCAAGTACCGTAGAAAGCTCGGAAGAAATCAGACCGCGTTTCCGTCGAATTACTTTCACGCGTGATCCTCCCTCTCTCCTCACCATCGCATTATCTGCTTTTTCTTCCTCTTTGTGATTACTGAAAAGAGCCAATTCGGTAGAAAATCCGTCTATTACCTGGCCACAGCCTCGGAAGCAAGAACGTCTTACCTACCAATTTAACAGCGATGAACGGTATTTCCGGTTCGAGATCCGAACGCGCGGAATCTGGGGTTAAATAATAGGGAAACTTATGCTTGTCGAAGTAACATTGACCTGAAGGGGGAGGTAACCTTGAACACCGGAGCGATTCTCTACAGATTATATCGCGGTAATAGGATTTATTTCGAGCGAGTTTAGGGGTATTTGGAACGGAGAGACGGATGAGAGAATAGGAGCTTAGTTTGGAACACAGAGGTTGAAACGGTTCCAGAAATGACTGTTAATAACTGTTATATAAAGGCCGTCTCTACAACAGTTATAAAGAGTCGGAATGATATAACTGTTACGACCAGGATGGCCCTTACGTAGAATCGATGTAGAACCGATATCCCAAAGGCTACTAGAACCGTAATAAAAATCGATACTTTCATTGATCCTTTACGAGTGTTCTTTCTAAGTGTTATTGAAAAGAATGGTTCATTGAAACGGTTTCGCGAAATTGGGCTCGATATCGCGAAAGTCTACTACTTCTCACGCCTGTACGCAACGATGTCTTCCCAATTCTTCCCAAAATTCCAAATTCCAAATTTCTCATCTTAAAGTATAAATTATTCAAATTCGATACATAGTTGTTACCTTCGCGTCTTGTATCGTTAATCACGATACTTGCACGTTTCGCTATTCTTCTCAGTCACAAAGTACTGTAAGTTTACAACAGAAATCAACATCGAACGAAGGCAACGTAACAAATGGAAAGAGAGATTGAAAATTAAAATCAAAATCCCACTTTCGATCTTATCCCTTTTATTTTTTAATATACATTCGGTTAATTTCTCGCTATTTTCTCTCGTTCCATTTCGACACTCTTCTTCTCTTTACTCGTTCATCGTTCGCTAGATGATGAACAATGATAACAATGTCGATAACAACGTTTCGATAAAATCAGTGGTATATATGGTATAACGCGACACACGTTGGAGCACCGATCTCGAAAACAGAGAACAGCAAGGAAGAAAGCCCGCAGCTGGCCGACGTTTCTCCTCCCGCCGCTTGAGAAATTTCGCGTGCAACGTAGACGCTATTATTTCCAGCACATGGTACTCGTACACGACTGATCTCATTACGGGGCAGGCGGTATTCAACGCGAACAGGCTCTGGTCACGATGAAGCGGCGGTGTCAATCGGACAAAGCCGGCCGATCGTAAATCTGGCGCGGCAGGATTGCGAGCGGATCGGGACGTGGCGGTAGCTCGTTAAGTCGGCCCACCCCGGCCCATTTTCACCCCCTGTTGGTCACGCAAAATGGAAAGTCGCGGTCTAACCTTGTTCACCCGGCATCGATTTTCGACCACCGCGGACCAGGAGACGTTGCATGCGCATCCTTGACTCCAGCGGCGACCTTTCCGCCCGTCGGGGTCAAGGACGCTAGATTAATCGTCCAGGAAGTTGGCGGCCTTTGGACGAAGGCCTCTGGTTATCGCCGGCTCGTAGATCGCGGCCGGAGATCTCGAAGAAAGGTCTCTCTCCACGTCAGAAAGTTAATCGCGTACGGGGAGGTTCAGTGGCGCAGCCACGGCTCTGGAGGATTGCTGGGACACCGGGAGGAACCGGACCAGGAACAGGAGGCTCCGGTAAGCCGAGAAACTGGCAAGTCCTCGAGAGTTTGGAGACTCGGATCGCCGGGACCGGATCTCGAATGTTAATTGCACCATTTGGCTGCGGTTCCACGAACGGATAGGCCAAGTCCGGATAGGTCTAAGCAACCGGCGAATTCTACAGGTGCAAAGCATCCTAACGCCAATGGCGACAACACCGACCCCCTTTGTCACCCCCGTTCGCGTCTCGTTCGCGTTATTATGCCGATATCACCGAGCGATTGTGCTCGCCTGGCTGAACAACCGCGCACTTAACCTTCTTACTCGCCACGCCAGCCAGAATTCGTTTCATCGAGATAGCATTCCATGCATGGCATAATTTATCAAAGCTGCCGGGATTGGACCAGCGGCGTAGGCAACAATCGAACTGCAGGAACGCGTTACGCTCGGGTAATAACGCCGTTCTCGTTCGGCATCGGGCCCGATCGAACGAACGTTAGCTCGTGGCCGGTCCTGCGACCGGGGCTGCAACGCGAGCCTCGTTAGGAGGAGAACCTGGCTGGAAAATTATTTTCCCCGGGTCTCGAGGCAGGCGAAACAAAGCAACGATTCGGGGGCGCGACGTCGGAGAAAAAACGACGACGAGCGGTTCGGAGTTGGCTATAAATTACCCGGCCGTGATTCGAGGGTTGAAGCTCGATTTACGTGACTGCGGCTGGAAGAGAGAAGAAGGCACCGCGGAATCCGTATATTCGCCTATCGTCTATCTTTATTATCATCTGTAACGCGATTGCGAGGAATTTTCGCGGCTCGACCGGCGAATCTTTATCGCGTCGCCGGCCTGCAGCCAGCGGCGGAATATTATTAGCATAACAATGCGATCGTGCCGCAAATCAGGACTTTATGCTCGATCGTATCGCCCCGTCGAAGGTCCTGGCACCTAGGTACTCGCCTGCTTTTCCCGCCTCTCTCCGCCGATCGATTTCCCGCCAGCTGGAAAATCGACCCGTCGTTCGGCACCTCGCCGGTTCGAAGGTTTAAATAAATACCATTCGCCAATCGTCGACTATCAGGAGTAACGGGAAAGTGTTCTCGAGGAAAGTGTGTATGTGTGAGGGAGAGAGAGGGTAATTTTGTAAAATTGATCAGAGGTTGGAGAGGAAAGCTCGAGAGAAGCTGTCGGACGGTATTCGCCACGAAATGGCCAACGGAACGTGACGGACTTAAATATTTCGCGGTCTGGCCAGGCAGACCGAGAGATTCCGTGGACCGTGTTTATTTCATCGTTGAGGCTGCCAGCAGGACGCGGCTACAAGGGTTTGCGGCGACGTCGGAGAGGGATGAAAGAGTGCCAGGATCGTCACAGGGTTGAATTTTGCGGTGGAACGCCGGGGAACAGCGAGAATCCCCGATGACGTGGAACTACGTATAGCAGCCGGCTATAGGTGGCGAACCGAGAGAGAGAGAGAGAGAGAGTGAGAGGGTGTGAGAGAGAAGGAAGGAGCGACAGGGGCGTGAATAGAGGACGTGGAAAAGAAAAGCAAGGCGAAAACCAGGGCGAGGATGCAGCGTCGAAGGAAGAAGCTGAGAAAATTACGATAAAGGATGACGTCGGGGGAAATGGACGGATTGGTAAGAGGATTAATGGCGGTGGGAAAACGATGGAATAAAGCATGGATCGCGGAAGAAATTCCGTAAATGTTGAAACGAAAACGGCGGCCTAAAAAACGAACGAGAAGATTGAAATCGAGCTAAGATAAATGAAAGGAAGACAATGGCGAGAGCGAGGGGATCCGACGAAGTTTCATTCGGCTTCCCGAATTTCCGAATCGACGCTCGATTAATTCCTCGAATGAAATCGAAGCGAGAAGGCTGGAAAATTGGAAGGAATGGAGCGAAGGTGGAGACAAAAGGTTGGGTGGAAAAAAAAAATGAGAGGATGGAGCAGGATGTACCGGGAAACGGGCGAGGAAAGAACGCAGGTAAAGGATGATGGATGAAGGAAACGGGGGAAAAACGGCGTACAGCGAGCGTTACTCGTCGCTTCCGATGGGCGGAGGGGCGGGGAAATCGCAGGCGCGACGATGGAAGGAAAATTACAGGCGAAAATAACGGACCCGATGGTAAACAATGGTTCGAGAGGAAAGAAGAGGAGCGTGCAGCGTAATCGAGGAGCTCGGGTAAAAATAAAATCGAAGAGGATGCGGAGGTCGAAACGCGGAAATAAACCTGGAACCGATACGCCTGTCGCGAAATAGTCGACGTCCAGCGTCGGGGTGCAAACGAGATATGAAAAGCGGCCGGTATCAAAGGGTACGTAGGAATTGGCAGGGAAACGGCGAGACAGGGAGCGGAAGAGCGAGTTGAAAAACGACGAGGACGAAAAAGGGCGTGTGTATGAAAGAAAGACAGAAAGAGAGATAGCGAGAGTTGGCGGGTTTGGAAAAAGTTGAAAGAGGCGAGGAAAGACGAGCGCGGATTCTGGATCGGTGGGAAGAAGCGATCCGTGCGGGCCGCGTTTCTGCAGGAAGCAGCGAAGCGCGTGCAAACGCTGGAACGTCGGGATCCGTGGGGCTTTGTCGGCGGATGAAGAAAGATGTCGGATAAGGGGATCGGAGGAAGGAAGAGAGGACAGGGGTAGCGAAATCCTGAAGGGACGAAAGAAACCGCGAGGAACCGGTATCACCGGCTAAGATCGGCCAGCGTAGGAATTTCGCGAGGACGCGAGGAATTAAGGGTGAAATTACTGGAAACGCGGATCCTCGCCGGCCGGGAAAAGGTGGAAATGGGAATATAAAAGCGGCGGAGAAAGGTGGAAAGACGGAAGGAGAGAGGGTGGGAGGAGAGGAGTGGCGGCGGACGGGATAAAAAGGTCAGCCGAAGAAGCCAAGGGAGAATGCAAACAAACAAACTCTTTGGCAAGCAGGCGAACGGGAACGAAATTGAGGAAAAGGAAGAAGGGTCGAAGGAGAACCGCGAGGAGGGTGGGTGGGGGTGGTGGTT